>GL379855.1:830241-864245 GCA_000143925.2 Caenorhabditis brenneri
TTCCCTTCCAAGAAGTTTCCGAACGTTTGCATAACGTTTGAATTCATTAGAGGTTGATGACATTCATTCGAAGCTATTTCAGTAGGTTGAGTAGAGATAGCAAAGAATTTGCAACTGAAGAAACATTGAAAATGATATTCTGAGCAGCGTTTTCTAATTGAGATGATCCTATTAGACTCACAGTAATCAACCTAGTTCTATCAGAACTGTTGGCCATGGATTACGGTAGATAGCTAGCCATATTCCATGCAAATACAGTAATCCTAGTCTCACAATCTCTGCTGACTCAATGAGGTTCCATAGATCCGTTCCATCTGAAACACATATGATCTGAAAATGATTCTGAACGATTTCCTCCCTAATTCCTCGAAATTCGTTCGATCTTCAAACTCAATAAACCTATCAATTAAATTACCTCATTTCCCTCCTTCTATATTTATCTTTTCTCGAATTCCAAAATTCCATTAACGTCTATTGAATGTTATTTGTTTCCTTATCTCTCATCCACCTGCTCTTTAGAAAAGGTCTCTCTCTCATGCTTCATTCACCTGGCAAGAATTAAGATATTTTTTTTTCGAGAATGTCCGGTCGCGTCATGGTCTTTGGAACTCTTATTCCCGTTTTGGGCTTTCTGGACAGAGAAAAAGAGAGAGAGTGAAATGAGAAATGGGTTGTGTTGCACATATGGCCACATGGGACAACTTTTTGGGAGTAGGAATAGTAGAACATCAGTTTTCGATAGTGGTCACTAGAAGGTCTGTAATAGAAGAGCACAGCGGCAAGTTTTCGCATAGACTTCCATCAATATACAGTAATCCTCTAGAATTGATGCTCACATTAGTTACTGTACCCAAAGAATGTTCTTACATATTAAATGATGACATTATTTTGAAAAGTAGGTTTAAAAACATTTCAAAAACTACAAAAAGACTACAAATACATTACAAAATCATCCTGTAATTATCCAAACTATTTCTGGTTCTATGATCAATATAGTGTACAAATACTGTGCGTCTCCACTATTTACCGCATACATACACACACTTTATTTCGTCAGTCTCACGGTTGGTGCGTCCAATCGAATCAAAAAGTGATTCTTCTTCTATAATTGAAGATGATCACTAAATCTTCTGAAGGTGATCACTGTTTTAACATGGTTTCCATGGTTTTTCTCATTCACATCATTCCTATGTCAATGACATTAAAACTCCTGAAATCTTTCTACGAACTCCTCTCCACCCTCAACTCGAATCACCTGTCATCTAGAAAATATGCAAATCAACTCGACACTCTATTCTTTTTTGTCCATAAATTAGAATATTAAACCCAAAGAAGAAGATCAATCTCATATCTGATATACATCCATTCGATACCCATCTCCATGCCCCTCTATCTGTCCCACCATTCATTTCACAACCTTTGTCGTGTTCTCTGGAGACACTCCAAGGTATCAATACTGTCTCCACAAAGTGTCATGTTCTTGTCCTCTTCTCATTCTTTTTGTCTCTATGTCTCTCTTCACTCTCTCTCATCATCACAAAAAGTGACATCACTTTCTCGGTCTATTTCAAAAGCAAGAGAGAGAGAGAGAGAGAGAGAGAAAAAGAACTGTCTTGGAGATGGAGGCGGAGCTTTGATTTTTGATAAAAACAACGAAAAAAAGAACTGTTTCTATCTATTTCTCTCAATCTCTAATGACATATACACACGTTTCATACAGTTCCCACGTATTCTTCAAGTTTTGACAAACGATACATTACGAAATAATTGTCACCCGAAACATATGATGACATGTTTCGAATTTTCAGTTTTTAGATATTTAAGGAAGTGGTGGGTTGTAGCCTTTCGGTGTACTATGTTTCCATTCTTATCTTTCCTTGTTTGAAATGACGTTCCTCAAATTTCCCTCATAACTTCTGTGACCATTTAACTTGTTAAAAAGCGCCTTGATGTCTCTCTTTCTGTAATTTCAACCAATCATACTTTACCAATTTTCTCTCTGATATTGTGCTCTTACAGTATCTTTGCACGAATTGTGCGTAATCATTTTCCATCATCACTTTGTGTTCCATTCCAATATTACGGTAGACTTGTTATGACATCATATTCTTTCAATTCGTGTCAAGAATTTCGATTTCAAAATGACGCGTTCCGTATACTTAAAGGGCGATGGGCAACCCCCGTTTGAACGAAGTTATTTTTAAAAATGAAAATCTCATTTTGTGTCTTTACTACATTTTAGTGATTATATTTCGGACAAGTACATCGTTATTTCTATTCGATCATCTACTCGAAATTCTCTGAAAGTTTGCTGAAAACTAGAAACCCATTCATTTTGCATTAGTCTTGCATTGCCTTTCCTTTTGCAGTTTTCGCCAATTTCTTTGTTTCCAAGTAATTTCTTCTTTCTCTATCTCTTTTTAATCACTTTCTACTCCTTCATTTCTTCGTTTCCCTTTTTTCTACACTGTAGATTTGACGTCATAAGTAGGTGTCCATTCCATTTAAGTCTTCCGTTTCTATTAACCTCTGTTCTTTTTCATGGAACATGTTCCACACTTTTTTTTTGGGAACTACTTGTCCAATTGTGATAATAATGATGTCATTGGGTCATCAGATCAGATCGTTCTTCTACAAAAAAAGTGAAGATAAGATATCAGAAAAAAAAGAATTTTGGATGATAAAATGATACTTTACTTCTGTGGCAATACCAGTCTCTTATCATGAAATATAGCGAAATATCTTAAAGTTTTGAAATACTGTAAACGAAATTCAAGTTTGAGGAAGTTTTTGTGAAATAGTCAGTCACACTAGACATTCAGAAGGCACTCTCATTGGTCTGATAGCTCATCGCCACCTATGATCCCATTCTCAAGCTCAATCTGTTACCACATTTTCTTGGAAGCTTCAACTAATGTCATCACCGAAAATTGATGATAATTTTTTGTGATGATGTTCCAGCTCTTCTAATATCTTATCTTCTCTGAAATTCTGAGGAACGATTGCTATTATTTATTCCTGCTCTCCATAACTTCCTATTCAATTGTTCCTGTTTTTTTTCTTGGATTAAAATTTCACAAAACATCTCCACAACCCCTTCCACTAATTCATCCTACTTTTTTTGCAGGATATGACAGTACTTGACACAGTCACAATCTCGACATGCGGGTTGTCTTCACTTATTCGCGAGGCTCCAGACACGACACTTATCGTCGACTGTCGGAGTTTCACAGATTACAATGCATCTCATGTACGTCACTCGATGAACGCCTTCTTCTCAAAACTCATCAGAAGACGTCTGTTTGAAAACAAGGTATGTCTCTGTCCGTTCTATTATTTGCTTTCCTTCCATTCTTCTCAGAGTTTTCTCTATCTTTATATATGTATTTATATTGATTAGTTTCTGTGTTTGTGTGTATTAGAAAAAAATGGCGCAGCGCCCCGCGAATTGACGTCATAACACTTTGGAAAAGACGAAAAAGAAGACGGTATTAGGGAAACAAAAGTGGGACTAGAACGTTAGGAGATCAACAGTCAAAGACAATATTTTTAGTACACTCAAACCACAGAAAGATTGGCCAAATTGATAGGGACCAAAAGGACAAAATGTATATGAAAAACTAGTTGGGGGAAGAATTTTAAGAATGTATAATTTGCTGAACTGTTGATTATATTGATATAATATGAGGAGGTATATTAGGAAACGGGAATCTTGAGATATTGTTCTGAAAACAACATTTAAATATCTTGTGACTGTTTTGTTTCAGATAAGAGTATGTATTTATTCAGGGGAGTCTCTGTTTTTAAGTTTAGTTATCCTTTTTCTGTTGAAACCCCATTCCTTTACATTATAGGTCCTAGCAAGATACAACCATCACTGTCTTCTTCTTTCCCTTCTGATCCTTCTTCTCCAAGTTATCCTCTATTAGAGTCCCCTTCCATTAGAGCATCCACACATTCGAGATGCTCTTTTATTAGAGGTGCTCTTATACTGAGGATTCCTTATTTGATCTACAATCCCTAAAACTCATTGAACCTCATAATTATTTTTTATCATCAAACTTCACTTCTAAGCTGAAAAGTTCAACCTTTAGACACAATTCCTAATAACAAAATATTATCATTTTGACATTTAAGATCCCCTTTTCCTCAATATCATTCTATTAGTAATTGAAGCTTATCATCATCATTGTTTATCCTGTTTCTCCCCTATCATCATTCATGATTTGTGCTCTTTTCAACACAAACACAACTCACTTTCCACGAAAAAAAGACCTCTGTGATATCTTTATGGTTTATGCTCCGACCGTAATTATTATTCTCCTTTTTTGCGAAATCTCTTTCTGACATCATACCGTAACCCTTTTTCTAACTCAATTAGAGGGTTAGTCATCCGACTATTTTATGTGTTTAACGAGTTAAAGGGACATGATGAAACCAGAAGTATACGGTAGGAATGATTTCATCATGTATATTTCCATCTGCTATCCAGATGGCCCTTCTCAATTGACTCATTCAATTTCGAAACTGAAACCATGGAAGAAATGAGTCAAGAAGGGATATCAAATGGATTCTGTTACCACCAAGGGGAATTGAACTTAGGATAATACAAAAACAAGCATAGACTGGTTACCATGAAAACCTAGGTGTTGCTATCTTGTCTACCCTTTTGCTTGGTCAAGCTAACCAAGGTGATTTCATAATTTGCATAGCGCATAATTTCGAAATGCTAGGACTAGCCTTACAACTTGATCCAATAATTTCAAAATAGCTTTCCTCCTTTCTTTTTGTCTCGACCCTATGATTCACATGAATCACCTATTACTTGAAATGATTCATTTCTAAGTGTACAGGCAAGAAAAAACACCAATATACATGTGGTGACTAATTCTTTGTCCGTCATTCCATTCCGCACCGGGCGCCGCGCACAAAACGCATGACTCAGCCCATAGCATATACCATAAAAATGGGCGGTATGGATGAGAAACGAACGCTTTTCGATGTTGGTCATTCTGTGAAACGAGCATTTGTTGGTGGTCACTCCAGATGTTTCTTGAATCATTTTTGAGTCAGTTTCTCTTGAAATCAAACTTTCAAAAGACTCAAAACGTATGATCTGTTTCCTTATCTTCTTGTACTATCAGAAGTCACATTGTTTTATTTTAAATTACAAAAAGTCCAAAAAACACTGATAAAAATCATATGCTTTCATGAAGTTGATATGAGCTTTTGTGTATAAATATTTGTGTTTATTTGAGTGCCTATTGTCTTTTGAGAGCTATAAAGCGCATTCATTTGCAACAGGAAAACCATAAAACCTCTGATAGAAGGGCACCTAGTTCCTCTTCAGCCAGAGATCAGGGATTAGCAGTCCATGCTTGTAAACTGCAGATCATTGAACCATATTTTCCATAGAAATTGTTGTTTTTTCTCTCTTCAAAGTCAAAACAAGCATGACGCATAGACTTAGATTAAAAATTGGAGGAGACTTTCCAATTTTCATTCCATCAGAAGAATAGAATTCTCTTCCTCGTCTCCATTCTTCTTCATTTTTGTATTATCGGAACACCAAAGCTCTCTCACCTGTTTTCTTGATTCATTCCGTTTCCAACCATCCAAAAAACCACACCCAATCCCTTTCTCACACACATGCTTTTTCCCTACTCCGTTCTGTTTTTTTTTCTTTCTGCTTCCATTTCTGGGTATCTCTTCAACCCACATTTTCTTGTGGTGTGTATCTTCCTTTTTCGACGTCACACATACATACAATGTACATGTAATTCTGATCATTAGTGACATATAATGATAAGAAACACGGCCGGAGAGGAAATGAGAGAATAGAAGATGTGCCAAAGTTGGCCATGGCTCTTCTCATCTGACTCATATTGAAAAGGGAACAGGAAAAACAACGGACGGAATACGTGTATGCTTATTATCGCCCCACGCCATTTGGAGTAAAACAACCGAGTCATAACAACAAACAACTCGAAAAAAAAAGAATTTTCTCATTCATATTATTTTCAGTTGTGAGTCAGGTTCTGAAGATTGTTTTTGTGGATCTTGGGTGTTCCCCGAATACCCTGACTCCTTGTGGATATAAATTGAAAGTCCCTGTGCCTTGCTCTTAATCAAAAAGCGCGGCGATCAGTAGAAAAGAGCCTGAAAATGCTCTGAAGGCGTAGATCCTATGCCTGATTATTCATAATCTGTTCCACCCATACTAAGTACACTTTTAAAGTTTTTGACTCATTCACTTCTTGCTCGATTTGTTCTTTTAATTCGATAACCCTGTCATCTTTTCTCTCTGCAAAATGCTCCCTATTTGATCTCTTCGCTTCTTTTTTTTGAGTCATTGCTCCTTCCTTTTCCTTCTGTTTAACATAACTCATTTAGAATTTCCTGTTGTGAGTACAAAATCGAATCATTTCTTCTCGTTTCCACAATGAGTCAACATGATTCTGGTCAGTAGTAGCTCAATGACTCTGCGCCACACACATACACAAACACATATATAAATAAAAATCCTTCTCTGCGTTCCTCTTCTTCTTCTCTGTCGAATGACCAATATCAACAAAAACTGTGATCTTTGTGTTAGAATATTCCTTCCAGAACACTTTTCAAAAACCAATAATCTCTATTTTTTCAGCTTGACGACAATTGCTTAATTCATCAGTTGATGAGCTGTTCGACTGGTTGCTTCAAAATGGATGAGAAACTTGATTTAGTGTTGTATGCTGAAGAAGACAAGCCACGTGGCAGCAAGAGAAGGATTGCATCCTGCAATGCTCCAGAATCCACTGCCAAAATCATGAGAGTCCTGAGAGAACGTCTCGAGGACACTGACAAATTCAGAAGTGTTATGGTGTTAGAAGGTATGTTTTTCTTCCTTTCAATTCTCAGAATTCATCTTTCTCATATACTTTGAATCCAAAGAATCTCATGTCAATGTGTGCATAGTAGTACGTCATGAGGATAACATGTCAGAGGCATGCCGATTCTGACACTTCTTGTCAAAATCAAAAGGGTCCCCAGTGCTTTTGTATGTGCTGTTTTCGGTGGTGGTCTTCAACTTTCCATTCCATTCTATACTCGATTAGATATTCTGAAAATCCATGTATGTGTATCGAGTTTGATCCTGTGGAGATGGATTCAGAAAATCAAAAAACATGACGATGAGTCAAGAGAACTAAAGTCAGATTATATGCGACACAAAGCCGCTGATTTTGCCTTTTAGTCAGATGCTCAAACATCATTTTCGACTACTACCCGGATATGCACTTTTCTTTTTGAATAAGCTGTAATACGTGTCCTTTTAATAGAGTTTGAGTCTCATTTTGAAGCAAACTTTCAGTATTTAAATTCTTTTCCTACAGTGTCCGTGAGAACAAAAGTTAAAAGTCAGAAGGCTTCCTTTCCTAGTTTCGTGTTCATCATTCATCCTCCTCTCGGAATTCAGATTCCTTTTTCCCACATCTCCTGCCTTTTCTTCTTTTTCCTGCTAATGACATTAGGGCAAAAAAAGCTCTTCTCCTTCTCAACAAGAGATTGATTCTGTTTCTTTTTTTCCTGCCTTCTTCTCCCCTTTCCTTTCAATTCTTTGCTTTATATTCATTCCTTCTGTAAGCTCCCTTCCTTACTATTATCAGAAGAAGAAGAAGAAGAAGAAGAAGAAGAAGAAGTCATTTCTCATACTTCTCCCCCTTCCGTTCTGCACAGATAATCCCTTGTATTATCATGTGAGAGTGAAGTAGTCATAAGCTCTTAGAGCCCCGTACCAGTCACCATAATTAGAGAAGCATGTATGTATACATGAGTTTTTTTTTGAATGAGAGAATATGAATGGGTGTGAGAAGAGTTGAGCCGACCAATCCCCTGTTTAAGCACACTGATCATACTTCAAAATCCTTCTCACGCAGCAGTAGCAGAAGCAGAAGCTTTTTCTATTCATAGAATGACTCATAATCCGAAGAAGGAGGTCAAAGACCTGTGTATAACGAGTTGCGTAGTAAATAGATTCAATTAGAAAAGAAACATGACGCAAAGAACTACAAACTATTAAGAACCTCTATTAGAATTTTAACTTCAACATTTTTATCATTTTGTGACAGTAACCATGGAAACCAAAACCTCTTATCATAATGATTTCTGTAAAATGGACAGTGTTCATGACTCACTAAGAAACAGTTTATAAATATAATGTCAGTCCCAGTTTCAGTCTCAATTTCAGTTTCCATCTCTTAAATTTCTATAAGGAAATTATATTCTTTGCAAAGCAAACATTTTCATTTATCTAATCACATTTGAAACGAGTCTCTCTCTTTGCCATTCAGCACTCTTTGAATTATTAATGAATCATTTTTTCACTAAATGAATCACCCTCTCTGAGAACTTGGTGCACACACATATCATCACGTAGCCAGGCTTCCTGATGTTTTAAGAGTCAGAGAAATGATCACACTGCAAAAACTGCTCCACCAACATCATCCTCTATTTTCTTCCATCTTGCACACACGCTCCAAAGCCCTTCTGACTCATACTCTCTCTCTCTCTCTCTCTCTCTCTCTCTCTCTCTCTCTCTCTCTCTCTCTCTCTCTTCCCTTTCTTCTTCCCTCCTTCCTCCGCTCTATCCTATTGATCATAAAAGGACCGCAATGACGACGCCGACGTCTTCTATTTTCTCATCTCTTCCACAAACGCTATTTCTAGAATCCTTTTTCCTTCTCTAACTGCCTAACGGCCTGCGTGTGTAGCTTCTGTGTCCCTCCTCCACGGTCCCTTTTCTCCTCCCCTTCTTTTTCACTCCTTGTGAAGACTTCCAAAAGAGCTATAGTGCTCAGTGTGCTCATTGGAGCAAGTAGCAAGAAGAACTCTTCCAAAAAGTTTCAAAATGGCTGGTCAACCGTTCGATGAGTTCCGATGCAAGAATAAGAGAAGAAAGAAGATCAAAAATAAGAAGAAAAGGAAAAATGCGGCTTCTAAAAGCTCTTCTAAACCCACACTACCACCAAATGTACCTGAAGATCCATCTGAAATTGAAGAAGATCCACTACCATCTCTTCCTATATTCCCACCTAAAAAGATTGGTCTAAAACTTCAACTTACTCTAACCTCTACTTCTTCACCTATTTCTTCTAGTCCTAACACAAGTCCTACTAATAATGGTAAGTGAATCTTTTGGGAGTTATCAAAAGAAGATTCTAGACAGGTTGACTCAGTCTATAATTGATAAGAATAGTAATTTGTAATATCTATAGAACATAACAATGAAAATGAGTCAGTTTTGTTTTTCTCCCCTCTTGTTTTCTATTTTCTTTCCTTTTTCTGTTTTCAGTATTCCATGTTCTCATAGCTCGTCAGTTCGTTCTCAGAAAACTAGAATTATATGGTATTTTCGAAAAACAAAAAGTTCGCACACTCCCTCCTCCCCCACACGTTCTCCACTTAAATGAACTAACGATTCGAATAAATGGAAAACAAGCACTAGTGATTAGAGGTGATAGAACACCACTCATTTACAGACAAAAAAAGATCTATACCTGAACAAGTTTGAGTAGTTGTGGTGAGAGGCAAAAGTGGAATGCGACATATTGTCATCGATGACTCATTTCGTCAATAGGCGCCCAGGCCGATTGTGATTGAGAGAGAGAAAGATGGAGAGACGATGACGCATTCAGAAAATAGTGTTGAGAGAAAACTAAGAGAACAGAAAAACACATTGTGTGTCATCGAGAAAGAGAGATAGATAGAGGCGGGAATGAAAAACCACCTGTGGGATGGATTGAACAAAAAAATGAAGAAAAGAGTTTCCTATCTCCTCCTACTTCTCCTCCTTTTCACCGTTCATCTTGAAACTCTCGAAACTGATTCTGATTCCTCGTTGGAAATAAACCGTGTGGTTCTCTAATTCTCTTCTTCTTACACACTCTCTAAGTTTTAAGACCATTTTGATAAGAAACCGTTTGCGTCGTTAGGGTAGATGAAAAGCGTCAATTGTGCTTCTCTTCCAATTTTAGAAGCCACATGTATCAGCACAAACTATAACTTAGGAAGTCTAGGACTTCAGTTCCGTTTCTGAAAACTACCGTAACCCTAAGCCGTTTTTGAGATGTAGGTCTAGAAATTCAAGTCGAACTACGGTAAGAATCAGTGTTTGAGATTTCAAGAAAAGATCTTGATCTACTTTCCCACTGCAAGGTTTCACACGGTTTGATTTCTTTCAGTTTTACTTTTCATTCTAAAAATTGAAAACTTACTTTGCACTTTCCTTTAAAAACTTAAAAGTACAACTTCTAAATTCTGAATCACCTCTCTTTTTCTAGTCTAGACCACTTATCTTAAATCCTGGAAATTTCGCTGAAATTGAAAATGAGTCAGTTAATAGTGTCAGCCCCTCCACAAATTAGCGATCATACACACATCAGTCATTCCCTCTCTCTTTCTGTCTCTCTCTCTCTTTCTCTCTCTCTGATGAATCACATTTGTTCTTTGCAACTACCATCACAACCATCATCACCATCATCAGTCAAATCAATTTCATATATACATGATTAGTATTTAAATGAATGTAGTCATTCTCCTCCTCTTCCTTCTTCCCGCCTTCAACGCCTTCTTCCTCTCTTTCCTCATCTGGAAGAGAGAGAAAGAGCAAGAGCTTCACTACCTCTACTTCCGCTTTATCAAAGGGGAAGCGTCTTATCATTCAAAGTTTATATTTCCTTCCTCGTCGTTTTCTTCCTGTGACTCCACCTCCTTCATATATATAAAAGAGTTTTTAATTCATAACATAAAGAGTCTAGTTGTCCCCATTCTCTACAACAGTCAAACGAAAATTCATCCGCTACCAGCTGATACCTCTTCCTCTTCTCAATCTTCTACTACTTCTTCTTCTTCAACTTCTACCGATTCATCTATTTCTTCTATTCCTCCAATCATTAAATCCAAAATGAGTTCTTGTGTAGCCACTCGAATCAGGCCTCAGCTAATGTTCAATAATGGTCCGTTAGGAATCATTATATTCAATTTTCAATTATTAATTCTCAATCTTTTTAGGCGGCTTCAAACACTTCGCACAACAATATCCCCAATTGTGCGAGAGCTCAGACGGAATGACCCGATTGCCGCAAAGTATCTCCCAGCCATGCCTTTCACAACCAACTGGTGATGGAATCACTTTAATCACTCCAAATATTTATCTTGGAAGTCAAATGGATTCGCTGGATGAGACAATGTTAAAGGTGAGTGTGTGACCAGGATGTACTTATTTATTTCATAACTTGTTGTATTCTTTCTATTGATAACCTGATAATAACCCTTTATTTGGGTGTGTAATCATCATCAACACATCACGCGAGTGAGTAGTCAGAGTTTCATTCCAGAAAAAAACCTTTATATTTTTATATAGGGAGAGTGAGACACTCACTTTCGTTTATTTACATACCTCCCGGGGTCAACTGACTGACTGCCAGAGGCGACATGTGCCTTCACTTGTGTAATCGAAAGAGGTGGAAAAAATGAGAGGGACAGAGAATGATTCATCACAAAAGTGCTTACTAATAGAAACATCATAAAAATTTATTTTCAGTATGTCATAAAAAAGTACCGTAATCTCGACATTTTTCAGGCACTTGATATCAGCGTTGTCATCAATTTGTCGTTGACATGCCCAAAATCGGTTTGCATCAAGGAGGACAAGAACTTTATGAGAATCCCGGTCAACGATTCATATCAAGAGAAGCTCTCTCCATATTTTCCAATGGCTTATGAGTTCTTGGAGAAGTGTCGAAGAGCCGGAAAGAAGTGTCTGATTCATTGCCTTGCTGGAATTTCAAGAAGCCCCACATTATGCATCTCTTACATTATGAGGCACATGAAAATGGGCAGTGACGACGCCTACAGGTATGAAATCATTCGAAATGATGACATGTTCTAACTCTGTTTTCACTTTCAGATACGTCAAAGAACGTCGCCCATCGATCTCACCCAACTTTAATTTTATGGGACAACTCCTAGAATATGAGAATGTTCTTATCAAGGACAACGTGCTTCGTCACGATCAAGCATCTAGACCACATCGTCATATTGACTATTACGGACCATCTGATTTGTGTCCACCAAAGGTTCCAAAGAGTGCCTCTTCCCACTGTGTTTTTCCCCACGATGAAACATCATCACCGTCCCCGTCGTCCCCATCCGTATCGGAAGGATCAGTAGCCAGTGAGCCCGATCAACCAACATCATCATCTGCATCAGCATCTCCATCTGCTCAGAGTGAACCTGAAACATCTGCAACTGTGAACATGAATGGAAAGAGAAACATGGCTATGGATTTGGGGCTTCCCCATCGGCCAAAGGCTCTTGGACTTCCATCAAGACTTGGAACTTCTGTTGTGGAGCTGCCGTCTCCATCTACTGAATTATCAAGATTAAGCTTCGATGCTCCAGAAGCAAACGTTCCATCGACGCCGGTGTTGAACTTCACCAATCCATGTTTCGCTTCTCCAATTGCTCCAATTGCACCGACATCAAGGGAGGGTTCACTTCCAGCTACTTCATCATCATCTTCTTCTTCAACATCTTCTGAACCATCATTCGAATTCTCATCATTCGAATCTTCCTCTTCTTCATCAATTGTTGTTGAGAATCCATTCTTCTCAAGTACAGAGATGCCATCATCATCTGGATCTCATTCGACTCCAGTAACAGCTGTTCCAGCTGCTTCAAGTTGTCGAGTGAAAGGATTCTTCAAAGTGTTCAGCAGAAAACCATCAGCCCCTTCCACACCTGTAAGTTTCTATCTTTCATTCCTTAATAGAACTTGAACTCATTTCATTTCTTTTTCAGATCACTTCTGGACCTTCCAGAGCAACTCGACCAGAATGTCTTCGATCCTCTGGGATTATTATCTCTGCTCCAGTGTTAGCAACAACAGAGGAAGAAGACGCCGAATCTCCCGAATCTGGGTTCAATGAGCCAAGAGTCGGAGAAGAAGATGATTCGGTTTCAATTTGTTCGACAAGCTCACTGGAACTTCCGTGCCAGTAAACTCTTAAAGTCATTATCTAGTCTCTCCCATGTTTCTTCAAATTGAAGAAGAACTATGAACAATGATTGAAACTCATTCAATTTCAATCTTTTCTTCATTTTCTAAAAATTCCTTTGCAATCCAAAAAAGTATGTGATAATTGTATCGCTCCTTCACACTTTCTTCCCCATCCCATCCCCCATCACTCATTCACCACGTTTTTAAATCGTCGACGGGTACTGTGTTTCAAAGAGACCTGACCCCCAAATTTCATTTGAAGCAATACTTTAATTCCCCAACTCCCACCTTCCCACTTTTTCATTATTTTTTTCACTTGTCTGTTAGAGTATCCCTTTGTTTTTTTTCTTTCGTATCTTTTTTTTCTTGACAATCGTTTTTGTATATAACCCGGCGATCCCCCACTTCCCCTTATTTATACCCCGTTTCCCCCATATTAAACCTCCTTTGATTCTGGTCTAGCCTGACGTACCCACTCAACTCAACTGTGGATTTAAAAGAAAACAATAAGAATATGCAATTAATAATAATGAAAATGGTTTTTTTTTTCAAACTTCTGTTATTTCTTTAAATACAAACAATCAGACAGACATGGAATCCTTTGTACAGAAAATGGAAAAATAGCTTACTGTTAATTACCGTTTAAATCAAATCTTGATCTGATATCGATAGATGAATCTGGTATTGGAAAAAAACATTCTCATCGTGCTCCTCGATTTATGGCCATTGATGGTTCCATCTCCGAAGACACTGCCGTTTTTGAGCATGGCTCATTTTTGGCGTAGAACTCACTTGAGATTTTCAAAAAAAGTTTATTCCACACAATGCGATTCTCATGATTCAGACTCAATAACTTTCGTCCTGGTTCTGAAACATTTACTTCCCACCCAAATCGTTCGAACCGCCGTTCTGATCAACGTCTATTTTTCGTATTCTCTCAGTCTACAAATCCAATTCAAAACACTCTCTACAGCTGACTCACAACTAATCCGAATCAACCGAATCAACCCGAACTTTTTTCTTTTGTCTCGCCCTCTTCAAATCACAGTTCTACGTCACACATGCATTGTATTGATGAGGGCGATAATAAACAAGTTTGTCATCAGTGAACGTCTCTTTGTTCTGACTCTTGTCAGTCAGAACTGTTAGTCATATTTTGTTGAGACTTTGCAGATTTCATATCTAAAGTGTAATCATAAAAAGGTCTTCAAGATCAAGGCTTTCAAGAGGGGTTCACAACACACGATTTCGAACGAGAAGAAACTAAACTTACCGTAGCTTTTCAGGCTATCAGGAAAAAACAAAGGAGTTGAGCTGATTCTAAAGAAGGGGTTGTTTGAAGTTCGGAACCTGAATCCATGTCCTAGATTTTCATTTACAACAGGCTTTATAATTGTTATTCTTTTTTCAAAATCACTTTTGAAAGAATAACAGCATCCATAGTTATTTAGGTCTGTAAAACAAAAACAACCGAAGTCACCTGAAAGAGAACGTTCAAAATAAACTCTGTTGCGTTTCAATAGAACTTGAACATTTTGTAGGTTTTGAAAGAAAGGTAACTCATATGTTTGACGTGAAGTATTGATAAAATGTTCTAGGAATGTTCATTATTCGGAACTGGTTTCTGAATTCTGAGAACTCAAAAACCATAATCCCGTTACTCGACAGTCGTGTTGCAGAAGATATATGGTCAACATCTTGCTCATCAAACGTTAATTTCAGTCAACTTGCATTTATTGTTTTCAATTTTGAAACATCTGATTCTTTATAGGTTAAGTGTACGCTTTACTAGTCTGAACTCAACCATAGGTTATGATAAATTCATTCAAAAACTAGAAAATGTTCAATTGAGAACTTCATCATTGAAAGAAAACACAGAAGATATGCACCAGAGCCAAAACAATTTGAAAATATTTCACTGGTTGTTAACTTCTAGGTAAGCCAAATTCTAGGTTCACCTTCCCATTTTGCATTTCAGAATTTCTAAACGAGCACACAGCTAGATTTCTCATTTCAGTTCCAGCGTATTCTTTTTCAAATCTTATGGCCGAAGACTTCCCACCTATTACACTTTTGTTCTCTGACCACATAGTTTTCGTTTTGGAAAAGTCAAAAGCCAATTGTTATCTCTTCTTCCCCTTCTCTTGTGTTGATCCAATCCGGCGAACAACTCAATGAGTCATGACCCGAACGAATCAACACAAAATCAGATCAATCAAAAACATCGGCTATCAGTGATCTAAATCATTTACGTCACAAAAACAATTGTTCAGTTGATCAAAATGACCATCATCATCATCATCTTCTTCATCACACTTTGTGACTATGACTTGTTCCAATTTTATGCCAGTCATCAAAAATCGCTCTTCTCTCCCCTCTAAACCCCCTAACCCCCACTCATTTTCTCGCTTGTCAATCGGTTTTGCAATAATGTCACATGGTTCTCTGGAATGAAAAAGTGATCATCTTGTTTCTAGTGGTAACAAACTTTATTCAGGTGGTGGTGGTTTATTTTTGGGTGGTCGAGAAGCAAAAGTAAAAGAACTGGAATAGGAAAACATAATACAGTTACACACAGATTAAAAAGAACAGAAATTCTGGAAATCTCCCCCATTGATTCTTTGGCGCGCACATTGTTTCAGATGATAAATTGAGTTGTGATTGGATGATGATGAATGATGAAGAACAGAAGTTATCCAAGTCTTTGAAGATTGGAAAGACGTCCGTGTGAGTCGAACTCAGTGAACGCTTCGGGACCCAGAAGCTGTTGGAGGCGAGCCATCACCAGCTCCTGCTGGTTTCCGCCGCTGGAATAAAAACAATTTTTGGAATCAAGCCTCAAACCCAATTGTCATAAACTGTCAATTCTAGATGTTAGACCCACAATTCATTTTTTTTTCCCCAACTAACTTGGCTCTCTTGTAGACGATTCTTGGTGGATCGTCAACCAAGGCATCGTCCAAGTCGTATGGACGAGCGGATGCCACGTGGCAACACGCGATCAACAGAAGAAAGAGAACGGCAATGCAGGGACGCATAGTGACTGATCTCGCAGGGATACCTGCAAATCGTGAGAAGTTTCTATGAAACAGAAAAGGTTACGTGAGAGTTCGGATATTGAAAGAAAGAAGGGAGCGGATCGAACCAAAACAAAAAGGATAGAATAAAACAAAAAGATTTCGTTCGAAGAAAAAGGAGCTCCGAAAAAGGGCGGGATTAGAGCACACTCTCCAACTACCGTATTCTCGTAACGCCTCCTCAAAACCCCCAATTTTGGCAATTGGCACAATGGGTTTTATGACGTGAGAAGACGCGTTTTTTAATTGCTGTACAACGGATTTAATGGTAGAGTTCAAGAAAAGGGAGGGAAAGTGATGGTGAAATGGGAAGAAGAGGAGCTGGGATCCGGGAGTGAATTGGTTTGTCAGATTACTGTAGTGTTGAGAGAAAGCGGAAGAAATGATGAAGAAACAATGAATGGAACGGAAAGGTTGATTTCTTTTTGAGAGCGGGAAGGTAAAAAAAGATTCCGTGGGATTTCAAGTTATCTGGAAGTTGTATTTTGTGTTTTAGCCGAAATTCAAAAAAAAAGCACAAAGCACACTTCAAAGTGTGAATTTGGAAAATGGATCAGGAAAAACTGTAAACCAGTTCAACATAATACAATGCTAGAAATCAGAGACAGTTTTTCGAAAAAAGCACCTACTTCAGCCGGGACTAATCGTAAAAGAGTTCGCGCTGGCTTCAGCCAAAAACAGATGTTTTTTATTCTTCAAATTTCAAATCTGAATAGGGAGTCTCAAGAATTTCAATCACTCTGAAATCTTGTGATCAACTTATTCCCTACAGTACGAATCTGCTGAACATGAGCAAACTCCATTCGTGTCTCAGTTTCTAAACATGACTGGAAAGAAACATATTTCTTCAAAACTTCAAAAATATTGTCTTCTCAACATTTATATTCTTAAAAACTTAAAAAAAAACATCAAGTATCCAACTCTTTGAAAGAGATCAGGACCATTTTCTTCAGACACTCAACGAAGAAACTGCACATTAACAATATTTTTGAACAGATGTCTTCAAAGAAAAAGACCAAGAAAACACCGATTCACGTCAATTCTTTGCACTGTTCCCACTAATTTCAGTCTACGAGGAAGAAGAACAATACCAAAATTACCGTAATCATATGGCTCTGAATTCGCACCTCGTGTTTTGTTGCCACTGGTTTCTCCGTCAATGTCTCATCTACATTGAAATAAGGTTTAATAAATCATGAATGTACGGAAAAGAAACGTCGAAATTGGTGTGAAATTTGTGCCGTTTTCGACAAAAAAGTGGACATCCGGGACACGAAATTCGAGGACCAAATTGAGAATCTCGGGGCGGTGAATAATG
Source organism: Caenorhabditis brenneri (assembly GCA_000143925.2). Taxonomy (NCBI): domain Eukaryota; kingdom Metazoa; phylum Nematoda; class Chromadorea; order Rhabditida; family Rhabditidae; genus Caenorhabditis; species Caenorhabditis brenneri. The sequence continues at coordinate 847,676 of GL379855.1, forward strand.
AGAGTGGAGCCCTTTTTGTTTCGTATTTTTGACGTTTATTTTGAAACAGAATACATTCACAACACACTTTTTATATACAAGTGAGAGTTGGAATTTCAGAAAAATAAGGTGAAATCATGGGTTGAAGGAGAAGGAAGATGTAAGGCGGTGGGATTATGAGAGAAAACGTAATTACTCATTTTCAATTAATTTCAGATTAACAATCATGCTTCTTCCTTCGCAATTGTTGCGCTTTCCGTACTTTCATCCTGATGTTTGTCATCCTGGAACTGGAACTAAAAAGCACGAAAAGTGAAAAACCAAAATTTGAAACACCGCTCTAAACAAATGTACGTTAGCGCGCAGTTACACATTTTTTTTATTTATCAAAATTTTCCATTTTCCATCAAAACAATTGCTTTTGATTCGGAATTCACACGGTTCAGATAGGAAATTGAACTGAAATGTCGGTGGAAATTGTGCAGAGAAACCTTCTGAATATTCTGGAAGCTGTCGCCGACGCGGTTACTTCTTCCCCCGCATCCAAAAGGTGATTTTTCGAAATCACTTTTTAGAATGAGCAAGCATTCATTTTCATTCAGATGCCGATTAGTTGCAGTCAGTAAAACAAAGCCTGCCGAGTTGATAGAAGCATGTTATTCCAAAGGACAACGTCATTTTGGAGAGAACTATGTTCAAGAAGTGAGAAATTGAATATTTTGAAGAACTTCTGATAATTTGTTATTGTTAAGCTCGAAGAGAAATCCGCTAGTTTGGCAACCAAATGTCCAGAAATCCGCTGGCATTTCATTGGACAAGTTCAGTCTAACAAGGTTCCTGATTTTTCAAGAAGAATTCAATGAATTGAAGTTTAGTTTTTAGATTGGAAAGATCTGCAGTTCGCCTGGACTATGGTGTGTTGAAACAGTAGAAAGTGAGAAGCACGCAAAGCTTTTCGATAAGGTATTTTGGATAAGATTTTGCTAATGTTTTCTTATTTTCTCTCAAAGTTCAGGAATGGGCAAAACACGGTGCAACAGTGTTACCACTTCGAGTTTTAGTTCAAGTGAACACATCGGAAGAAGAAAACAAAGGAGGAATTCAGATCAGCGAGGCACCAAAATTGGCAGAATTCATTCGAAAAGAATGTGTCAACTTGAGATTCGGTGGATTCATGACAATCGGATCATTCGATAATAGGTAAGAAATCGCGTCTTCTTCGAGACTATAGCAGCTAAAAATGAAAGAATTTGGGGAGCATTCTCAAAACAACAATTCAGTTAATATAAGGTTTCATTTTTGGTTTTCTTGAATAACAGTAGGTGAGATGTTACCTTTCTGTCTCACAATCACATTTTCAGTGACGTTTTTTTCGAAAACATTCACAAATATTGTTTGTTTCAGCCACACAAGCGGAGTCAATCCGGATTTCGAAAAGCTTTTTGGTGTCAGAAAACAATGGGCGGAGCAAACAGGTTTGGTTGTTTTATTGATGAATTTCAAATTAAAATGCATGTTATTTTCAGGAGAAGACATCGAATCTGTCGAACTGTCGATGGGAATGTCCGACGATTTTATTCAAGCCATTCAGCAGGGATCTACTAGTGTTCGGGTCGGAAGCAAGCTCTTCGGAGCTAGAGAATACAAAAATAAATAACTTTATTTGTTGAATGTCTTTATATTGTTGTGTTCAGTTTTGAAGTTGTAATACATTGTTCATACTTGTTTCATTTCTTTTTGGTTTTCGAAGTCTCAAAGCCTTTATAATTATAATTGGCAGAAATACCTTAAAAAGAAATCTAATTCAACAGGATTTTGGGAATACGAAAGTATACTTCAGAACGCGAATAATGGACGAGTTCCGTGCTCAAATACTAAAAGAGACTCGAGAGCTGATGCAAAATGAGCAGCAACATGTAAGTTTGATAAAATGTTTGATTGCATAATTCATATTCTCAATGAAATAATTTACAGGAAGAAAGCATGAAATCTTGGAATGGAGCTGAGATCAAAGGTTTCGAATTGAAGTTCGGAGGAGTGAAACGTGGAGTTCCACAAGCTTCTGGAGTCGTTGGACAAGTGTTCATCAGTGAAGATGGAGGATTCGAAGCAATCATCACTGGATATCTCATCAAAAGTACATTTTTTTGAAACCTAAACTTATGATTGATTTTTATTCAGATCAACTTCGCTCGGTCGTTTGCTCATTCACTATCACTCCATCATCATCTTTGAAGACTGACTTAACTGAAGGACTTCATAAACTGGTTCTTGCTGTCGGATCTGCTCTCACACTCAATCATATTCTCATGTTGGACTCTGTTCGTGATATCATTCTGAAGAATTCGACACCAAAAGACGTTGCGAGATTGGCTGCCACTTGCAAAATTGCTCGTCAAGTTCTCACTTCGACTGCTGTCGACAATACCTTCTGGAAGACACATTTGAAAAAAGATTTCGGTGCAGAGAAGGTTCAGAATACGATTGCAACTGGACGCAAGTTCCATGGAGTCTACTGCGAGGAAGCGAGGGCTCAGAGAAATGCTCGTGCTGCTGCACAGCCGCCTCGTCATGAGAACCCACTTCTGGTTGGTGTTCATCCACCTCAACGTTATGATCCACTTCGTGTTCCGGATAGAAATCCAATGAGACCTTTTCACCCGGACCCAGACGCTGAGTGAGTCAATCAATTAGAGTTTGAAATATAAGTGTTTTTCTTTTTCAGATTCTTCAATCCTCAAGGCGGATTCTTACCACCAGGTGTGCCAGGTGGCAATCCACAACATCCTGACTTGTTCCGTGGTCCAGATCATCCAGATTTGAACCCGTTGGCTGGTGGATTCGGACAACCACGTGGCGGTGGAAGTCATGGAAGACCATTCATGAGAGGACCAGGAGGACCAGGAGGCTTCGGAGATGGAAGTGGATTCATCTAAATGCTACGATTTCATCAAGTGCTGTACACCCCGATTTATTTATTTTATTACTGCCAAACCATTTCCATTTTTTAATTCCATAATTGTAATTAAATTTCTTTGAAAGTATTCAAAAGTATACTCTTTTTATAGAGTTTATCTAAAAATGCTTATAAATATCCCTTGCTTTCCCACACACACACTTGAATAAATACTGAAATGCAACTAGCTCTGCTGACCTAGATCACAAGATGAGGTTTTCCTCAAACATTTTCCAATTATTAGGGTTTTTGTAAATTTGAGAAGATGAGTGGGTGGGTGAAAAGATGATGATGCACTTAGTTATTACGAATTGAAGAGATGAGACTAGATACCTAGTATTCCCAAAAAAAAGGTTTTTTCAAAGCTAATTCTCAATTTTAGGCCACTATTCTTTCTCATTCCTTCCAGACAAACAAAACACACTCATGACATCTTCAATTTCTTATTTGCTTTTTTTCTGATTCTGTTTCATTTTGTTCCATTTTCAGCTCTTTTTTGAGTCATCCCAATAGAATAAAAGTCATAGATCTACATCATTTTCCGTGCTTGTATTAAGCTTTTGATTTTTTTTAATTCCAGGAAATTGCTCGCAGTATATTCACCCGAAATCTAATTTGACTTTATGAAACTGCTGGCGGTGTTAATGGGATTTTCGGTGCGAAACGGCTAAAAGTGATTATGTCTTTTTCGCATGTAAACACTTTTATTTTTGGAGAGAAAACGTTAGAAAAGAGGTAAATATGTTTTTGAATCAAACAACAGTATGAAGCAGAAAGTTACATAGGTTCAGCCAGATTTTTTCATTCTCTGACACGAGTCTTACGATCAAATGTTCTGTATTCTTCATGGGATCTATCTGAAAACTCAATATTTTTAGTTTTTGGGTTACTGTAGCTGATCTAATCATCATTAATTAAGAGATTTGATTGAGAGTTCGTGTCTATACCTATTCACGATGCTCCGAAAATGAGGACTACCGTATCGCAAGAATAAAATCAATTCCATAGATCTTCGACGACCAATTCCGAACTGAGTTATCCTTTTTCCCGAGTCAGAATTCAACGTAGTCTATGCTCCTGTTTTTCTGAACCCTTCATATCCCTAACTCCTATAATGACCTTCTTTCTTTATAACAAGATTTATTTCCTTCTTGCGTGATTGTTCATATACCTCAATGCTGACTCTACACTTTTTCAGCTCATTCATCTGTTATTGATTTTTTAAAAATATCCTTTCTCAAATGAACATTAGCTGCCATCCACCACAAGAGGAGATGGCTGGATTAATTGGAGTTTACGTGTTTCAAGGTATTCTGTTGCTTCCAGTGGGCAAGAAACATATTCAATTTAGGTTTCTATGGATTATTATCAGTTGTTGTATACACTTTGAATATAAGAGCTCTTCGACATCACAGAGGGAACCTTGACAAATCTTTTAGTCTTCTTTATATTTGTTGTGCAGTGTTGGTTAGTTTACAGGAATTTGCAGCCAGAATCAGAAGGGATTTTCAGAGTCTCACTTATTTTTTGGATCATTTTTTGATTAGAAGATTCGTGAAACTTGGTTTCTTCTGTGAATTCATTTTGAAGTACTTTGGAGAGCCCAATTATTGGATGATGCCATATAAAACTGTTGCTTCATATTGTCCAATTGCAATTTTAGTATTCCACACTCTGATAGCTGCACATAGATTTTGTATAGTAGCCGCACCCATTCGAGGGGTTCAAATATGGGATCGATATCGAAGGATATTTGTTTCAATTGGATTCCTAATTCCATTGATATTCATGTGGTTTATGATTCCATGTAAAAGTTATGCGGAACTAGATTCAGAAGGGAATGGAGGATTAGACATCGAGTACAAAAAGGTTTTTGGAGTGAGTCTGAGTTTCTATGGTCTCTTTCAATCTAATTCAATCAATTATTTTCAGTTCAGCTCATCCTTATTTGCTGCAATCGCTGCTGTTCTTTTTGGACTCCTCACTCTTTTTCTCACAATTGGGATGCTGATAGTTCTAGCGAAGCTAAGCTTCAGAAAACTGAGTCAAGCAGAAATAAGTTTGATTGTCTTCGAGATCTTTATGACCTTGTTTACCATGATCTACGCGTTCACTCAAGGGATTTTATATTATTCAATTTATATCGTGAAAGACATGGAGCTCAAAGCAACGGTTATTCAATTTCGATCCTTTGCTATTGACATTTTCATACTGCCTCAGGCATGGACTTTGTTGTGTTTATCGACTACGGTAAGTTAAAAAGTAAGCGAGTTTCGAGACTCTTTTTCTATCGTTTCAGGTTCGACGGTCAACTCTTCGAGTATTCGGGAAGCATTTAGGAATTGAATTCTTATCAACTGACATAGATAATCAGAAGCATACAAGAATGGTTTCAACTGCACCTGCTACTTTTTCGTTGCAAAAATCTACTGTTCTCAATAATAACTTTACAAAATCTTGAGATTCGTGATTTATAATGTCAACAATAAATATATATTTACACGTGAAAATCTAAGAGAAGAATTGAAACAGATATGAAATTGTGATAGGAGATTCAGTCGTTCTTTTTTGCTTCCATATTCTTGAAGCTGAACGGTGCAGCACTTGTTTCTTTTGGTGGTTGATTCTCTGCATGCTCATCCATATCCATTCCTTTTACTACGAAATATAGATCACAGAAAAATACGATTGTTGCCGGTACCAGACCAATGATAAATCGAGTGGGAAGATCTAACTTCAGATGAGGATAAGCATAAGTAACTCCTGAGAATCCGAAGAAAAAGGCTCCAACAACGGTTATGACAACATTGATGACGGAAATCATTTGACGGTTTACTGCTCGCATTTCAGATCCAAAGTTTTCCATGTGGTCCGTTTTACCATACTTTTGTGCAGGATCAATATCTCTGATGAGCTTTTTGTATGAATCTTGCTCTTGTTGAATCCTCAGTTCTTCTGTCTTTTTACGGAATTCTTCTGAAGCTTTATAGGTATGATCTTCGTGTCGAAGAGTTAACCGATCGAAGAAAACAAATACAGGAACATCATCAGGCAGTTTGGTCTGCAATTACTTCATTCAAAATAGTTTTCCTATATTTAAAAGACTTACTTTTATATTGACAAGGTCTTTATAACTGACAACATCTTTTTTGTAGAACTCCTTGCATGACTTTGTGATTTCTGGTGTTATTTTTTCCTTTGATCCAGCGACCAACCCTCGAAGAAGATCTTTATCTTCTTTAGACACGTTCCATTGCGCCATATTATCTGAAAATGCTGGGAGTTGATATTTTGAGAATTATTATACGATCGAAAATTGAAAAACGATTACAAATGGAATAATTTCAGATTTTCGCGAAAAATAAATAATTTTTGGTCGCCGTAAATCGACATGAAAACTGTGCCCACGTTGCGAAACTCCGCGCCGAGTCCTTGCAATGGCCGTTTCCTGTGTAAAAGTTCGGCTGTGTTTCTTCTGTGGAATTTTTGTGATTAGAATATTTAATCTAAGCTTTTTAGTATAAAAAATCTGGTAAGAATGTATTATAAACTTTTCAGATGCACTGGAAGACACTTCTCATTCTTCTGCTGACGACCCACCTTGTGTTAGCTGCTGACAAGCAGAAGAAAAAGAAGGATTTGACCAGTTATACGTTAGTTCTTGACTGTTTGTTTATAAAAAATATAATAAATTTCAGAGATGCAGATCTGGAGAAACTATACGAGGAATGGGAAGAGAACGACGATGAAGAGTTGGAAGAAGACGAGAAACCGGAGCATAAAAGAAAACCGCCTCAAATGGATTTAGACAGCATGAAAGCGAAAGTAAGTTATTTTGTTTCTAAAAAACACTAAACAGTGTTAACAAAAAAATAGTGTGTTACAGGCTAAAAATCCAGAAGATCTATTAGCGATGTCAAAAAAGGGACAAACTTTGATGCTGTTTGTAGGAGTCATAGATCCAGCTCACCCAGATCGAACTGACATCCGTCCCTTTACTGAAAAATGGACAGCTCTCTGGCAATCTCAACTTTATAATAACCATGTGGATCTTCAAGTTTTTGTTATTGACGATAATCGCGCTATCTTCATGTTCAAAGATGGTGAACAAGCATTTGAAGCGAAGAAGTTCCTATTGAAGCAAGAATATGTGACAGAAGTAACAATAGAAGGACAAAGCTTTGATGGTCCTGCTAAAAAATTGAAAACTGTCAAGAAAGAGTTGTAGTATGTTTATATATGTCTGGTCGTTAATTTATACTGCATATCCTAGTCATTTTACGAGTTTCTCATTTTGATCATGTGCCTTTCATTTTTTTCACTTTGATTTCTGCATAATAAATGTATTTATTATTTCAAACCGTTTTGGTATTTCAGTGATCACACAGTTTTCCACTGGCAATTAATATTTTGAAAGATTCCAAAAAAAAAACAACTATTAAACAGCAAAACTAATTAAGAATGGACGTTGATGTAGAGGAAGCTGCTCTAGAGCAAGTAGCAGCTTTATTGCAACGTCCAGACCAACTGGAAAAGCTCCCGGAGCTCAAGAAACGAGCAGATAGGAAGAAAGTGAGATTTTAAAATTAAGAATTAATTCTAAACACTACAAAGGTTCTAGCTTGCCGTTGAAGCGATGCTCCGAACCGGTGTTCAAGGACAACTCGAAGGAATAAGAACTGCAATTGCTCATCTTCAAACTGCTTCGGAAGATATCACAGCTATTTCTCAAGGGTAACATATTTGAAAACACTCTTTTTTGTTTATTATCCCGTCTTTTTTAACTGTTTCAATTTGCAGAGTTGAAGACATCCGTGAACGCTTGAAACCATTTCCACAACTTAAAGAAAAACTCCGAGAGCTTCGAGATGCCAACGCTCGACACGGTCAATTTGCAGCCGCAATGGAAAACCTGAAACATATTTTCAATTTACAAACAACCCTTCAAGAAAGTCGTGATGCTTTAGACGATGATAAAGGAGGAAACCTTCTTTTGGCACATAAACATATTATGGATTTAGAAAGAGCACGAGATGAACTCCTTGCAGAAGTACACAAAATGAGCGGAACAAACACAGAAAAAGAGCAAAGTGTAAGTTGATGTTTCCATGAATTTTAAAAAAATTAACGAATTTTGTTTTAGCTTCTCGTCAACTTTTTCAAAGGAGTTGACTCGGTAGTCGAGGAGTTATCCAAAAACATGTGGTTTATTCTAGGACGTACTTTGGAAATGGTTAAGGGTAACGAGCAAGGTGGTGGACCACAACAAGTGGTCACTTGCCTTCGAATTGTCGAAAGAGAAGAAAGGTAGTTTGGTGATATCTTTTAATTTCAAATTTTTTTTCTTTTAGAATTGACAAGTTCTACATGGATGCTAAAAGCAAAAATTCATCAGCTTTTGTTCCTCCTGGTCGTCCCCGTAACTGGAAAGATAGAGCACTGTGGACGTTAGAAAAGACTGTAGCGAATCGAGTCGATGGAAATCAACTCGAAGATCGGTCCCTCAATAAAGCTTGGCTAGCTCGATACCTTGAAGTTTGCCGGAATGTGATTATGGATGACTTGCAGTTGGCTAAAGTAGCAATCCCATGTTTTCCACCAGATTGGCAAATTTATGAACGATATGTGCATATGTACCATAATTCTGTTTGTAGAAGGGTAAGTTTTTTTTCAGTTCACGATTATATAATTTAATGATTTGATCAATTTTAGCTACGTGAAATTGCATCGGAACCTCTTGAAAAAAGCGAGTTAGTTCAACTGATGTCATGGATAAAGTTCTACGCTTCTGAAGACATGCTAGGCCACCCACGACTGAAAATCAACGCCCAGGCTATTCTACAAGACAGTCCTGTGCTCACTAGAAGCACTCTCAATCAGTTATGTGACCAGTTTGTAGAGATGTCGAGAGAGGATTTGATAGTGTGGCTGAAGAATACAGTACAACATGAGACATTGGTTAGTGTGATAATTATTTTTTACTTTCCTTTGTTCCTTTTTTTAAATGATAATTTATATTCGTTCAGGATTGGAACAAGAACGTCCGCCCAAGCGAAGACAACCATGGATATTTCTACACGGATCTTCCCAACACTGTCTTCGGAATGCTCAAAGATACTGTGAGTCCCTTTCTTTTTTGCTCTTTCCGAAATCCAGTTTCAACATTTCTCTCTTTTTCTTCCAACGTCACATAGTAACCATTCGTAAAAAACTCGTTACGAAGATGCCCCGTAAAAATGTCAAACAAGACAAAATGTCAGGAATAGACATATGTGGGCTGGAGGATGAGTAGTAGTTGGCCTACTTTTCAAGAGTTTTTAGCCTGTCAGCACATCACATCAAAATATGAAATTCTGGCATCGTCCCCCACGTCACCTTTTCCTTCTCTTTGTTCGAAAATTTCAGAAAAAAAGTCAAGAGTTTATACTTTTTCAAGAGAGTCATTGAGAATTAGTTTTCTCCGGATGAATTTCACGTGGAGTACATGGGAAAGTGAAGATTGAGCTTATAAAAAAACGTCAGATGGGCACATCGTGGTTAATAAGCCTGATCAAGAGGATAAGAATAGTCTGTGAGGAAAGAGTTTCAGCTACTTTGGAAGGTCAGAGAAGAGTCGAGATATGGATTTTGAGTCATCGAATGGAGATGTACTTGAACTGCAAGGATCTGTGACGATTTCGATGAGAATATCTACTAATCTTCAAAAAATCCTCCATTTGAGTACTGACTTTGTATTCAGTTCGGGTTCAGAAATGTCGACAATTCGTGCAGTTTTTGAAAAAAAAACAAGGTCACGATAACACAGACCTAATGAATGCCTAATAGGTCAAATGGTCTAGACTTCTTGTGTTCTTTCCTTTTCCTAATTAATTAGCTACAAATTAAATGTAGCATGCTCTTTATATTTGTATTCCGAAGTCGATACAAATGTAGTTCTGGAAGTGTGAAGAATACATTCCTATTGGGAAGACGGTGAGAGTTTTTAATCTCCCAATGTAGGAAATGGGAGGAGCACGGTAGTTGTCGAAATAGTGAAGCTTTCAAGTCTGAAAACTTCAGGCTTCGCAACAAACCCAGAATTCAGTAATACTAGTTATGATTCACCCTATATTACTGAACTTCCTTCAGTATTAATTGAGGAAATCCCCCAAACACTAAAGGGGTGTCGATTTACAAGTAACTAAATGAATCAGATTCTTCAACAAAGAGAGCATCTCCCATTCACATCCCACACACATAACAACTATATCTTTCTTATTCATCATACTCTCCTTCCTCTTTATTCTCCTCTTCATCATTTTCATCATCAGTGGGTGGTTACGGCCCAAAGACCCTTGATAATTGGATTAACACCCCCTAAGAATAAAGAGAAAATTGGTATCTCTTTTGGGTTTTCTCGAAGGTTTTAGGCGTCTTCCTTCCGTTCGTTTTTCGAAAAAATAAAAGAATAAAGTGCTCCGACTTCCTTCCTTCCAGGAGCTCCATAAAGTGAGAAGGGCGAAATATTGGTGGAAAGTGACGCCACTTCTCTTTTCCTTTTTTCTTGAGGAGACGATAATAGATAATTAGTAGTACGAAAGTGTTTTTGTTTCTTTCTTCCTTCTTTCTTTTTTTTTATGTGAAAAATGCAAAGTACACTTTCAAGTCATCTGTTGTTTTCCATGCTTTTTATACGTTCCATCCTTTGAAGAAAATTGCAAATGGAGCAAAAATTTGAATGGAAGACTAAATTGTATACAAGGAAATTTTGTGATGTCAAAATATATTTTGAGTTTTTGAAAATTGGGAGTAATTGGAAGCTAAAAATATATAACCCAAAGTCCGATCAGAATATATACATATTGGCCGGGTCGACCAAAGCATGATATAATTTTCCTAGAAGCAGATCAAGAAAAAATAGAACCTGTACGTAACGGAGTTTGTTCTTTTGATTCACATTCTCACACAAGTTCAAACAGCGTACAATGTACAATCCTATGTCAACACAAACAAACGGAGAACATATTTTTTCTAATCTAAATTAGAATGAGCTTTCTGATGATCTACGTGAGAATCTTGATAGTTTTTTTCGTAATGTCCTCCGTTGTTCTTCTTCTGCACAAAAACGGAGACATCTTGGATTCTGATGATGATGAGAGGCAAGTGACGTGACTTTGAACTCTTGTTGCGAAAAAGAATCAGCGGAGATGTCATCTGTCTTGAGAGAACTCTCTGTTACCTTGCAAACTACGGTGAAGATCTGATGTACTGCAAGTGTTGATCTTCTGTGACTTCGATATCGGAGACCTTACCCCGGATAAAGAAATCAATGAACCTGTATATATCGGAGCATTTTCTATCTTCATGAGAACACAATGAAATGTCAACAATACACTTTCATTTATTCTTCAAAACGAAGAACAAGCGGTACAATTAAATTGGGTTTTCTCTGAATTTTTCAAGGATCTTATACATCATCATTGCTGTTTCAGTTGGGGAAAGAGGGGTTGCGCTTTGGGGTAGATCTCTAAATATTTTTTAATGAACAGGGGTGGTGTCAGATGGAAGTTACAGTGGAATCAATACATAGAATGTATGAAAAGATGGAAATTACGTATGCATGTAAAGAAGTAATGGATTAAGCTGAAAAGGAGAAGAGATGCAAAATTATTTTGTGTCGACTTCGACTAGACGGTTTTCGGGTGTTCGGAATGGATATTTGAGTCAAAAGACGACTTTAGACGCTATAGAAGAGGAACGAGCTAGTGTTTGTTGATGGAGTTGTTTGATGGAGTTCAGTTGTTTTCTTCTACTTCGTCATGCAGTGGTAAGAACAAATCTTGTGTAGGCACGGGCAGGCATAACTGTCTGCAGATCGTCGACGCATCGATGATCCTGTAAAGTATGACGTTTTTCTTTTTGATGCTCATGGATTATGCTCGTTTCAAAGCTGATTCCCAACACCCCGGCTCTCAAATCCGCTTTAAGACCTCCGAACTAGCATCTTAAGTAGATTCTATCCTCACCTCTGCTTGAAGACGTCCTCTTTGCTGCCATCACGGCTTCCTCTGGATCCACCAAGACTCCTTCTGAAGCGAGTTGTGCAGCTGCTTGATCAGCTACTTCCAGAGCCATGATACGGTCGTTGGCTTGTGGAAAGAACTGGAAAGAGGAAGTTATTTTTTGACGAATTGCAACAAGTTTTAATTATTTCTTGCATGACATAAAGAGTGTAAGAATTGCTATATGATGCCAGAATTTCATATTAGTTATTGCTACCAATAAGACAACACACAAATGAATTGGCTATACAAACTCACTAGATAGAATCCATTGACAACTGGTGCTGAAGACAGCAATAACATGCAGAGTACTGTAGCTGCTGTGACGTTCATAGTGTTCTCTTTTCGAGAAAGGATGGTTCCGTCTCCGTTTCTGAAGAGGAAAAATAGAAATAATGTTCTGTTAGGCCGAGAGATGGGCGTCCACACAAAAGGGGCGGGACTTTCTTTGCCTTCTTCGGAGCATAAGTGGGTGGAGTCGGTTGCAAAGAACACCTCCAACTTTTTTTTCTTTGGGAGGCAAAAGGAAATTGCATGAACGGAGGAATTGGAAGGCTATAGGACAAAGTTTGCAAGAGTTTCAAAATTGGAAGAAGGAGGACAATTGAATTGGAGTGAATGAAAAAATGAATTGAATGAAAATAGTGACGAGATGGAGAACAAAATAAGACGAAAAATGTTCGAAAATCTCGAAACTTGGACTTCAACACAATAGATTTCGCCGAAGTTTGCTAAATTTAGAAAGAGCAATTTTTCGAGCTCTAGACTTTGTAAATTTGTCTACAAAGATCTGGAAGCAAATCTATATGGGATATACATTTCTGTATTAGCGGAATCTAGAGATTTAAATATGATCTGATTTCGTATTGAAAACAATGTATCTTTTGAGAATCAATGTTGAATGTCTGAATATACTTGGTTTTGGAAGCCAATCTATCCATTTCTATCATCATTCAACTGCTAGGCTACCTCAGTCACTCCATTAAGCTACTATCTATTTTTGAGAGCTTCCTTGCACTTACCTCTAATCTAGCTAGTTAGTCCGAGACATTTTCTAAATTTAGCTATAACTTTGTTTTTCTTTTTAATGTCAAGAATATAACTCAAAAACTAATGATTGGCATTAGGTATGTCTGATTGTCAGAATGAATTAAACGGAATCTCAAAAGAGAAATGAATAAATGAACAGTCCGATTTTGCACAGACATACATAACTACAAGAAAGTAGACGGCGAAAAAAGAGACACAAAAAAAACAAGGAATTTCAAGTTCAACTCCGCATTACTAATTTACTTAATGGAATAACGCCCTCCTACACCATGACGAGTCTCCGGTTGTCGTTAGCGATTCTGGAGCACAAAGTGCAGACGACAACAAGAAAAAGTTGACAGGGACGGCCATGTTGCACATCCACTGACAATATGACACCAAATTCGTCATTCGTATAATTCCGCGCCCGTCAGTGTCTCATTAGGTGCAATGTATCGTATTTCGGATCAAAGAGAAAAGACGATGACTAGGTGATCTTGAAAAATGAATATTTCTCGAAAAATGGATCAGTTGCACCTGAATGGGAACGAGAGATGATGTCAGTTGATGTTCCGGAAGTATGAACATCAACAGGAGATTCACTCGAGATTTCAATTCACAAAATAGAAATAGATGTCATTGAGAAGTGAAATTTATATTCTCCGAAGCTCAAGAAAATGAAATTTATGAAACAGGCACCATATCAATTTCTGCAGATTAAAAATAGAAAAGAGTTACTCATACTCCTATGGCAGAATTGAAATAGAGCTCAATTATGTTTTCCTCGAGGTCCATCAAACATTTTAAATTGACTGAGTTATAGAATTAAAGTATCAAAATTACCAAAGAAACCTCATCTAAACTCCTCCTCATTCTGATCATTCGCTGATGATCCCTGTGGCCAAAAGTCCAAGGAATTGTTATGCTTGTCCTGTGACAGATTATGGAAATTTGAAGGCGGGATATTTAGCAGATACAAAAACAAACAATCCAATACAATTCTCTTTAATCCCTTAGCGAAATTGGAGTCAAGAAAATGAGCGGAAAGAAAGAATAGAAAAAGGAATGAGTCAATCCAATTTCCTTAACGGGATTGGTACCGTTTTTTCTTCTACCATCAAGAAAAGGAAATCGGATTCCAGCACTTTTTGCTCACTGTTCAGTTTGCAGAAAACTCTGCAGAACCGTCATTTTAAGAAAATGAACCACTTCCAAGAAAGTTGGAAAACGAAAAATTTTGGACTCCGCAAAAAAAAACTTTGAACAAGTTTTCAAAGGTTGAAAAGAAGACCGAAATAGGTGAAGTGCGTGGGGTCTCGTTACTCACTGTCCTTGCAGAAGATTTTTGAAGAAAAAATGACTTGAACCGAAGACTTCTAACATAAGAGCTCTCACGCCGGGATTAGTGAAGAAACAAAGGTCTCGTGGTCCTGTTTAAGGTCTAAGATCTTCTCTGAAAACATTCGAAATGTGATAAGTATGATGATGAAAAACTAGAACATCGAACATTTGGAATCCAAAAAATAATTGAGAAATTTTAATCTCATTGGAAAAAAAAAACAAAACTGATCATAAATGACAGTTGAAAGGATTCCATCGGAAGCAACAACAAGTATGTCCAATTGCAAAAAAATCAGATAATGGAAGATTTTCATATATGATTTTAATGATTATTCCAAGGATTATTTTCCTGGAAGCTTCAGTACTTTATCTACAGTACACCTGATGATATTCAAATCTTGCACAAGATGCTCGGAAGAGATACCGAACATCGCTTGTTCTGACTTCCTTCTTGTCATAGATCCCAAGTATTTGGTGATTCGGACCCGGAAGCCACGTGAACTTCATGTCTGCAAATTCATGACCAATTTCCGACTCACATTATGTTTTTCTAATTTTTATTGGTGAAAAAAAAATGAAGACAAAATGATCTTTAGAAAAATTGATTCATTCTTCAATATTTCAGTATTTGAAAAAATTATGTTCCGAATTAGAACACCGCTTTATTTTTGCTTGTGATCTGAAATTTCAGACGCCCCGACCCGTGTTTTGAATTCTTTCATTCTCTCTCAATACCTGGAATATTCAGAAAGAGACAATGAAACCGGAATGAATATTTATTCAGATGGAAAGTTATTGAAGAAGCGGAAGAATTCTAATAGAATTAAGCATACTTTTAAGAACATGATGGCTGAAAATAAGTTCAGTCAAAAACAAATTTTGACGTGTCTGACAATTGCTCTAATCGCCGATCAAATATCTCCTGATTCTGCTGTCTGTATCTATATGCACTGTCGTCTCCATCCAATAAACGATATGGTGCCTCTCTAACCGGCTGATGAACACGACGAATGGGGGCCACCTGAGACGTAGAAGCCATTTGAGGCCTTGCATTCATAGGAGGCATATGAGATGGCATCATTGAATAAGCATATTGTGGAAAACTCTCAGTCACTCGTTCCAGTATCATAACGTCACTATCTTGAGATCCTCTAACAGGGTTCTCTGGTTCTGGAGAGGACTCTGCCGATGGCTCCGGGTCCGCTTCCATCTCTGGCTCTCGACCTTGATCCGTCAATCGTCGTATTGGATTCTGCACCAAAGCGTCCCTGTGTTCAACGTTAGCCGCCTGAGCTTCGGCTGCTTCGGACTCTGAATCTGCCTGTGAATGTCTACCGAACATTTTTTGAATTGCGCATTCTTCGCATCCTTCGCATTCTACTGCTGGTCTTGGAACATCTGGGCTTGGCGCATTCTCTCTATTGGGTGGAACAGGCGAATCTGAAAAAAAATTATGTTGAGAAACTTCATTCAAAAAAAAACAACAAAAAACCAAAATGCAAAGCCTATACTATTAGAATTTTAAAACTAAGTAAAACATACCATTTGGTGAACTGACTGCTGAATTTGAACGATCTTCATCATTACCAGCAGGGTTCTGGACGTCCTCATCCGCATCATCTATCTATAATTAAATATTTTATTCGAACTGCCGCGGATGGAAATTGGAAAAGTACTGTGAAAATAATAAAGTTTCAGCAAGGAATTTCGATTTTTTTCGGGGGAGCTACCTAAGGACATTTTATTAATGAATGTATTCGCGGATCAGGACAGACAGGACCCTGGTTGCGTTTGGTCATTTGAGGTGGTGGGAGGCTAACTACTGGATAAAGGTTGTGCCTTTGCACTTTCCCCCTTCTCTAACAACGACGTTGTATCAGATGGTCAGCGCCCTTACTATCCAGATACTTGTTGGAAACAATACAAACATACGATTTCGCGGTCTTTTCTTCTGACTTACAACACTTATGGCTGCTGAGATATCGCCTGGGACAACTACACAGCAGCTGACGAATTTTTTAAACGGGCCTTCAGATTTCTCTGCTGTCAATATGAGGGTACCCACTCTTCTGCACTGTCCTCCGTCATCACCCGGACGCTATCCGGGTACACTACCAACTTACTATTCACTTATCTGTCCTGACTCCGCAACGTGCCCTGGTGCATACCAATGTCTCCTTCGTTGAGTTGTTGACGCCTCTATTATCTGCGAGTCCCAAATTCT
>GL379855.1:864255-916087 GCA_000143925.2 Caenorhabditis brenneri
TATTATTTTCACAGTAAGGAATGCAATCATTACCTGAATATCCAATTCATTAGATGGTCGATAATACTTTATGAAACCAGACATCACCAAAAATTGCCACGTGTTTACATCGATTGAACACTGTCCAGATAGAAACCTGATAACTCTTTCTAGAAAGTGGTTTGTTCCTTTCACTTTGAGTGCGACATCGTGAGGCTCACGCCGCCATGTGAAGTAGTCGTAGGCTCTACGAATACGACGGACTTCCAACATTCCAGTTTCAACCATAAAAGCTAGAGCACGATGGTCATTTTTGTCTACAACACTTCTTGGATCCTGGAAAATTTAACTGATATTATTCAACAGAAATCGAAAGCTTACCATCACTCTTTTTATTAAAGAATCTCCATAACCGTAACCCAGAAACGTTAGAACTATCACATCAGTATTAACTGGAGTGTCCATCTGAAAATTGAATTGTTGCAGGTAACACTGGCAAAAGAAGTATCAGTAGAAGTGATTCCGAGTATTATCAATTTGACGATTCAAGAGTTTCATGAATTGGCAGGAAAATATAGAGGTATAGAGAGATAGAGAAGTAAGAAGCAAAATGTTTTTTTTTTTCAGATGCTTTCACTTTGTACAAAACCGATTATTTCGCCGAACGCAGCAAGTATCAAGAGTTTACATCTAATATTGTGAGTTCTGGGTCAGAATCACCAATTAAGTTCAGATTGTTCCTAGACATTTATTCAAAACAGAAAAAGAAAAGTCATCCAAAACTTCCGCTTTGTCTTTTCCCAACTGCCTTAGCTTGATCAATATGCGCTCTCCTTCACTCACACTTTAAGCTCACCGCAGGAAAAAGTCTATGCGTCCTCATTTACCCTAACTCTATCACATTCATACACTCTCTCACAAACACATACATGCAGATCGCCGTCGCCAACAATCTCCACACATGCATCGAGTCAACTGAAAAGTATAAGCAACAAATTCGCCTTTCGATGGAAGGAGAACAGAATGCGGTAGCAACCATGACAACATCTCTTTCTTCGGGAAGACGTACGGCCGTTAGTCAACAGCAGCTCATCGAAAACATGGATGCATTGAACACGAAATGGAGTAATGCCGCTTCAGTGGCGTAAGAACTTAGAATTAATTTGAAATGGAAAAGAAAACAGAGCATCAACATAATCTACCGTAATCCCAAAGTGGAAAGTATAGAATAATTCAAATAAGAAGACGAACACTACCGTAATCTGTATAAGCTTGAGAGACGGGTTGCGAGAGTTAGGATAGCCACGAATAATATGGTTATTCGTTCACATTGAAGAATTAGAAGACAATTTTACAACATGTCTGTTGGCAAAAAAATTTTTCTCTCAAAAAGAAAACTTTTAAAAAAGCAATAATTGAGATTCGAGTCATCATACGTAGCCATTGTATATGTATGCCAGAAACCTTTCTAGAAACTAAACAATAGTTTGAGGAAAACACATTAAAAACAAGAATTGTACAAAAATATAGAAAGAAATTGCGAAATTAATAGTTTTTTGAAATCTCCTTTTGATAAGCCTATATCAAATTTCTAAACTCGAAAACGAGTGCTTTTCCGTATATGGCTCTCTCTTTGTTCTAATTAAATCGGAAAGCGAACGCGTAAAGCGCATCGGGAGGGCGCCGTGTCGTTGTTTCATGAGCGAATCAATATAATTCAGCGCCGAAGACGACGAAAACGTTTTTTTCTTCGTTCGTTTTACTCTTTTTTTTTCGAGAGGAGGGCAGTGAGTGCACACGCTTCTCTCTTTCCTTCTCTGTGCTCTTTGGCTCAACGAGAGCAAAGAAATAAGGAGAAGATGTGATGGAGACGAATTGAAAAGCATTCAAATGCAGAACGGTGAAAGAAGGTGAAGCGTGGGAATAGCGTTCCTTTCTATTAGCATAACAAAGAGTTTGAACACGTGACATCTCTGGTTTTTTTTAACGTTTTAGGTTGGAGGAGCACGGTAGATTGTGTCAACATATAATTTGGATATCTTTCCAATATATGTGAATAAATAAACACAAAGTTGGTGGAGTACTGTAGATTATGTCAATTATATGAGAATGTTGTGCACTAAATCAGAAAATTTGACTGAAATGGATTTCATAAAAAACGAAAAAAGAAAACATTTAACAAAATTGAAAATTCAGAGTCAAATATCTCCAAGAAGAGGTTATCACTGACATTGCACCAAGTCTCTCCGAATTATTCTCCAAGAAATGGTTGACCGGAAGTGCTGCGCTCGAAACGATTTGTATGACTATTTCCGATTATTATCACGATCATAAACACCTCCGACCAGTGACACGATCAGCGCTTCTAATGGATCTTCAATTCAGAGTTGTCAGTGAATATTTGAAGGCAATTGAGACGAAGTGAGGTTTTATGAATTAAAAAATCCCAATAATTATATTTCAGACGTCTCACATTCACAACATATGAAGAAAGATCGACTGCTGGAAAACGAATGAAAGCGGATGTTACTCGATTGGATAATATGTATGCAGAATTCGCCAGCAGTGAAGATATGGCTGATCAACTTCCTCTTCTAACATCAATTATTGCTACAGCAGGAGATGTAATTTCATTGAAAGACAAATCACTTCTTTCTCTAGAAGCCACTTCTTTTGCTCGAAAGTTCCCGAATTGTCCTGCTGAATTGTTAGCTGCAATTCTTGCTACCCGAGATGATGTTGGACGAAGTGATGCACGAAGTCTCGCTGATGAAGTTCTTCAACATGTTCAATTCCATCCGAAGGATCAGATATTCGATCAGTTGTTCGCTCTTCGTCAACAGGAAAGCTCTGAATGGCTCCCAAATATTGGAATGGCCAACGTCTTCAAATCTGATTTTATCTCTAGGCTGAAGAGAGATGCATAATTTATGAATACTTAATTTATCGATTGCCATTGAAAACTGTAACCATATTATATTGCTTTATTATGATTCAATACTTCTGTGATACATAAATGACACGAAATTTTGAAAGAGATCACCAAATAGTGGGAATCAAAGTAGTGGGAAAACCGATGGGTTTCACGATCGTCGCTCGATTCTGATATTGTGAAGCTTCTGGAAAAAAAAGGTTTTTTCTAGTACTCCGGATAAGGTAATCACCAGCATTTGACTCGAAATCGTCTCCGGTTTTCTATCGAAAAAGTTTGTATAGTGACGACTGTGTACTGGAAGGAATGATAATTAAGAACATTTTTTAAAAACTTCACTGGGACTCACTTATCGGTACTCCTGGTCGTCTTCTTCTTTGCGCTAAATACTCTGCATATGGACCGGTTCGGGCTGAAAAATATAACTAAGATAGCAGAAGGACATAACATTTTTAGTTTTTTTTTCAAACGTTTATTTACCAACCTGCTTGATTGTGTTTCGAGGGACTCGCGAAACCTTCTGAGCCCTGATATCCAGCCACGCCCACTCTATTCATTCTAGGACCTCGAGAAGATTGTGAGAGCACTGGAGGAGGAACAGATTCGCTGGAAACAAGTCGATTAAGAGAGATTAAAAAGATAAATATTAACCGTGAAAGTATTGGCATACGATCCTCTTTGTCTGTTTTTTCTTCTGCAGTGCTAACTTTTGGTTCTTGTTTCTTATCTGAGTCCTCCCCCGGAGAAGAATGATATGTGACTCGTTCTATATACTTTTCATCCACGTCTTCCACTTCTTCTTTGATTTTTTTGGGTGGCGGACTTGCTTGTTTAGGTTTTTGCGGCAAATCGAGTATATCGTGCATTGTCTTGGCTCTTCCGATATCCATATCTTTTAAAAGTGCCGAATACTGTTCGCTGTTCGTTACAACACCCGTCTAAAAATCCTTTTTTTATGATGGAATTATTTTAACACTGAGAAGCACGTTACCAAATGATCATAAATGGCATTACGATTTTCTGCTGATCCACGGTAGCGAATAATAAAGAATTCCTCTTCCATTTTAGATCTGGATTCTATTCTAGTTCGACACCTGAAACGTTTTCCCTATGATTTTTGTTGCAGCTTCATTAAAAGAGAGAGGACAATTCGAATAGTCAATAATTTTGTTCATCAGACTTTTTCATTTTTTTTTTTCGATTCCACTATTCACTTCCTCTCGAAGATAAACAGATATGAAATATGTCTCCACAGAATGACCTTTGAAACGATAAGAGGATGAAATCTTTTTGCTTGACGGCCTCAATCATCATCAAATACCTTATCAATTTGCGAAAGACACAGAAGAAAAACTTTTATCAGTTCTTTCCCGATTCTCGCAAATTTTCGCTTTACTAGTGAGCGATTTTTTTTGTTTCAAAAATAGATAATAAGAACAAAAAATCCTGAACTAGAGCGAATTTCCTGGTTTTTGTTATCTTAGAAAAATATATCTTTTTTCAGAGATTTTCATTTAAAAAAAAGCTGAAATTAATAAAGTGTGCAGTTTGACGTGGCGGTGTTTACACAATTCGTGAAAAATTTTTCCACGATTTTTGCACAATTCATGCAAAAATTCATGTTTCATTCTAGATTTCGTTGATGTTCAGTTTTTAAAACATATTTTTCCGAAACGTTTTTTATTTGCAGCGGCGACATGGCAACCATCGTACCTACCCTTTTCTCGTTTGTCCGTGACACATGCAAAGGTCGCTTCGATGTTGCCACATTCGAAAAAGAAGTTGGACGTGATTTTGACAATCAGGAAATCACTCAAGCCATCAGCAGATATGAACAGGAAGCCAAGAACATGAGAAATGTAAGTAATCTCCATAGATTCTAATGAACAATAATATCATTTTGAATTTTAGAAGGATGAAATCCGGAAGGTTATTCAATATATTGATCTGACAACCCTCAATGGAGACGACACCGCTAGCAAAGTTGTTGCTTTGGCAAAAAGAGCTATCAATCCTATCCCAACTGATCCTTCCATTCATTGTGGATCGGTTTGTGTTTATCCACAGAGAATCGCTGATGTCAAAAAGTTCCTAAAGTCTACCAATCAAACCTGCCACATCACCGGAGTGGCCGGAGGATTCCCATCAGGTCAATATCATTTGCAATCCAAAGTTCTCGAGTGTGAATTATCTGTCGCTGATGGAGCCACCGAAATCGACATTGTCATCAGCAGAGCATCTGCCTTGGAAGAAGATTGGAAGACCGTTCACGACGAGGTGCTGGCTTGCAAAAAAGCCTGTGGATCTGCTCATTTGAAGACCATTTTGGCTACTGGAGAATTGAAGACGTTGAGCAATGTCTACAAAGCTAGTTGGGCTAGCATCCTCGCCGGATCTGATTTCATCAAGACCTCTACTGGAAAAGAAACTGTCAATGCAACATTGGAAGTTGCTTACGTGATGTGTACTGCCATCAAGCGCTGGTATGAGTTGACCGGAAAGAAGGTTGGATTCAAACCAGCTGGAGGAATTAAAACCGTCGATGAGGCTCTCGGTTTCGTTGCTCTTGTTAAAGACGTAAGTTATCATTCTGCGAAGATCGACACCTTTAACTCCATTTGTTACAGATTCTCGGAGAGCAATGGCTCAACCCAACCTTGTTCCGTATCGGAGCCAGCAGCCTTTTGGATGATTGTCTTAAGGCCCTTTAATTAATTAGATTCGATTCTGTTTTGATTATATTCCCGTTTGTTGTTCACTTCGTCGATTGCCATAGTTCCCGCTGTTTTTATAGGTTGTGCCACCCCGAGTATTGAGAGAATGAATTCATCTGTCAAATAGATAAATGTTCTAACTAAAACTTTCCAACCGAATTGTTCATTGTCAAGTGAATATTTTTTGTAGGAGTAATTGGGAATCGCTTGAAGTTTATATTAAAAGTTGTAGAATGGTGCGGGTAACTATTCTTCATCCGGACCTCGGAATTGGTGGAGCTGAGAGGTTGATCGTAGATGCAGCAGTTGGACTGCAAGATCGAGGTCACTCTGTTAGAATTTTCACGAATCAATACAACAGAGATCATTGCTTTCAAGAAACTTTGGATTTAGGTTAGCATCAGTTAATCGATGAAATACTCAGAAGTTGTTTCAGATATCTGCACGGTTGTACAGTACATCCCCCGATCTTTATTCGGAAAGTTTCATGCCTTCCTCGCCTACTTAAAAATGTTCATCGCTGCCCTCTATATTGTGATCTTCCACGGAGACACTGACGTCATTCTTTCGGATTCGGTATCTGCCAGTCAATTTGTGTTCCGTTATTTCTCCCGCGCAAAGCTGATCTTCTATTGTCATTATCCCGATAAACTACTGACGAAAAGAGATGGAACATTCAAATCTTTCTACAGAAACTTTATTGACTGGGTAGAAGAACGGAGCACCGGACTTGCTGATGCCATTTGCGTCAATAGCAATTTTACAAAAGGCGTGGTACGAGAAACATTCAAATCTCTACAGTCTCATGATCTAAAAGTGTTATATCCATCGCTGAACACAAAGTTCTTTGACTCAATAAAAGCATCAGATGATTTTGGTGAAAATGTTCCTATTAATGGAAAATACATTTTCACTTCTTTGAACCGATTTGAGAGAAAAAAGAATGTGATTTTGGCTCTAGATGCCTTTGGTAAGTTACTCGAAACAAGCAAATGTGAACTATTTGATTTTACAGCGAGGCTGAAATCAAATCTTTCGGAAAATGAATTCTCAAAGTGTCATCTTGTAATCGCTGGTGGTTATGATCAGAAAAACCAAGAAAACATAGAGCATTATAAAGAACTAAAAGACCACTTATCCGATCTCGAAATTCCATCTAATCAGGTATTAAAACTGAACTAAAAACTACAGGCTAAAACATTTGTTTCATTCTAGGTCACCTTCCTTCGTTCCCCAACTGACGAGCAGAAAGTGAATCTCATCCGTAAAAGTCGTGCTATCCTATACACACCCGATCGTGAGCACTTCGGAATCGTGCCTGTAGAAGCAATGTACTTAGGCACACCTGTAATTGCAGTCAACACTGGTGGACCTTTGGAAACTGTCCGCAACAATGAGACTGGTTTCTTAGTAGACCAAAATGCTGAAGCGTTCGCCGGGAAGATGATTGAATTGATAAAAAACGAAGAAAAGTATGAAAAATTGAGTGAAGAAGGTCCGAAATGGGTACAACAAATGTTTGCATTTGAAGCTTTCTCTAGAAAGCTTGATGACATAATTCAATCAGTTCTGTGATTTTTTTTGTTAATTTTCTATTCCTGAAATCATCCTTTCTGTGTGATTTCCAATAATGTGCTTTAAATTATTTATTTTGAAAGGTTTAATGAAAATTTATTGTGATGCAAATCTGTTCATAAGCTTAAAAAACCCCCTATGCAGTGCTATGAACAAAAATGAAGTGATCGGATCGGACAAAACAATTTGACTGTAACAGTTTAAAGGAGCCTAGTGAAAATGTGTGCTGTCGGTCAAAGAGCGAATACAGTACCCCTCCCACTTTCAAACAAGTTTAAATTCAATTTTTTGTCTGGGATCTTTTTTTTTTCTTATCAGCCTCTGTTTTCTGATCTCGCAAGCTTCCAAAACCTGGCAGTTTAGCCATATTTGATCTCTCTAAAGTGCTCTCGAATAAACAAAAATGTCTCGTGTTTCTTTCGTGTAGTCCTCTCATTTTTCAATTTTGAAACTAAAAGTTTCTTTTTGATCTATTTTGCGCACTTCTGCCAAATTTTGCTTCCAGAATTATTCCGTTTTTAGGTTTCTCGCAACAACAACAGGTCAGTTTCATTCCGGTTTATCATCTCTGTGAGTGTGTGCGGTTTTTTCGCTTGTTTACTTCATCGCGCTTCGTTTCTCTCTCTTTCTCGCCAGTTCTCCCATTTATTGATCACTCCTGGCGCTGCGCGCAAAAGTTTCCGTGAGATTTCTTCAATTTTTGATGGCGTGTCCTTCCTTTTTGACTCTTGAAATGTGAAGCCATAGCAACCAGAGCGCAATGAATACGCTAGAGATATCACATAGCAAGAATTTCGAACATCGACTAGTTGAAACTGACTTCTGTGTTGACCGAAAATTCTATTATTCGATCAGTAAGACATGTATAGGCAGGTAATTTAATGAACATCGTACAAAATGAAATTCGACCTTGAAACCCAAGTTCATTTCTATTTCTCAACATTGTAGTCTCAGTTCCCTCCTGCGGCGCCAATTGTCAGCAAAAACGCGTCACATGATGATGAAAATGTTTGTTGGACTGCTATAAAAATACTGACCTTTTTCTGTTTCGAAAATATTTTAAAGTTTTCTTTAAAGTTACAGCCAGAAGACATGTCTCTTGCTCCTAAGGTATACATATAATTGAACTAGTACTGTTTGTCCTATTTTTCAAATAACATTTCTTTTGTTTTCTAACATAAACAAAACAACTACATTCTTTAGTTCTAAGTTTTCCCTTTTTCAGTTTTTAATAAGCGTTATTAAAACAAAGAGAACAATTGTTTTCTGAAGAAACGCTTTTATTAGTTCTCATTCCGTTTTTCAATCCGTTTCTTTCTTTCTCCAACTTTGCCGATGTATTTCATTCCCAGTTAGATAAGCACCGCCCGTCACCTTATTCTCATTCTTGTCGCATTTGCAAACAAAATGCGTTTTCTTCGGTTTCAATTTCTAGCTTTTCATCATTTCCTCCCTAAATCTTTGCCGTTGTAAAGTTATTGTTGTCGTACTCGGTTTTGTGATCGTTCTTCGAACCAAGTCATTTGTCTGGTTCATTTCCCAAATATCCCCATTTCTATCCTTGATTTCAGATGTCGAAGGCATTCATTGGCAAGCCAGCTCCACAATTCAAGACTCAAGCTGTCGTTGACGGCGAGTTCGTCGATGTTTCTCTCTCCGACTACAAGGGAAAGTACGTCGTGCTCTTCTTCTATCCACTCGACTTCACCTTCGTCTGCCCAACCGAGATCATCGCTTTCTCCGATCGCGCTGCCGAGTTCCACGCCATCAACACCGTCGTGCTCGCTGCTTCCACTGACTCTGTCTTCTCTCACTTGGCCTGGATCAACCAGCCACGCAAGCATGGAGGACTCGGTGAGATGAACATCCCAGTTCTCGCCGATACCAACCATCAAATCTCCCGTGACTACGGAGTTCTCAAGGAGGACGACGGAATCGCTTTCCGTGGTATGTTATAGAATCGAGAGATTCAAACACCTAAATTTCTATAGACCATAATGAGTATTAACTTTCAGGACTCTTCCTCATTGACCCACAACAAAATCTCCGCCAAATCACAATCAATGATCTCCCAGTTGGACGTTCCGTCGACGAGACTCTTCGCCTTGTCCAAGCCTTCCAATTCGTCGAGAAGCACGGAGAGGTGTGCCCAGCTGGATGGACTCCAGGATCTGACACCATCAAGCCAGGAGTCAAGGAAAGCCAAGAGTACTTCAAGAAGCACTAATTTATTCCATTCCTCGGAAACAACATGTTTTATTGTCCCGTAGTATTTATCTGATAACGATTTACTCCCACTCATTTTTTTTTATTTTGCATTGATTGAACCAAAAATAAATCATCTCTCCAGGATACTGACTTTATGGTTCTCTTTCTTCAGGAACATACAATTGTGTAGAGTCTCTCGGTTACTTCCTGTGTCGCTTCCTTTACACCGCCCGTGTTAGTCGGTGCGCGCATCGTCCTGTACAATGTTTGTGAGGGTCACCTATGATTATTCGCTTCTCTGCGCTTCTACAAACTGTCCGTTTCTCGACTGACCTGTACACTTGGACAAAACGGGTGTTCGTTGGAGCGAAAATGCAGAAAAACTTTTTTAACGGTGCATGTTTATTCATGAGTCATATTTTTTCCCTTCTTTGGTTTTATACCGCCGACGCAACGCTGCCAACATATCACATTTCTCATCGTTTCTCGTTTCCGTTGTCGGCTGAAACTGTTTTCCCTCTCGAAAGTTGATTCATTTTTTTTTTCATTTTGACAGAATGTCGTCGCCGACATCACTCGAAGACGACGGTGATATTAAGCTGAAAACGAGGTTTCAAGGACAGGTGAGTGGATTTGAAATTGAAGATCGCGAAGTTCAATTAGCTGGTTAGAGCTTCTGTGTTCAGTGAAGAAAGTGGTCCATGAATACTTTGAAAATCCAATAGGCGTTTTTTTATAAAGTTCAAGTAATAGAAAAAATAAAGGTTCTGAAAGCATTATATAAATCAACCTTCGCTAGGAATTTATTTCGCAATATTTCGATTTCAATAAAAAATAATAGAATTCATTTGAACGGCTACTAAGATCATTCGTATCATAAAAGTAAAAGCTTTCAGGTGGTGGTACTATATGCTCGTCCTCCCCTAATCCTCGACGACTTCTTTGCACTTCTCCGTGATGCATGCAAACAGCACATCAAACAAGATATAACTGTCAAGTGGATTGATGAAGATGGTATGTTTTTGAAAGTTAAACAAAACAATTGATGAGATAAAAAAAGTTCCAACTTTCTGAAAAATACGAAAGACTGTGAAATCTTCGTTAAAAACCTTTGAATTTTCAGGCGACCCAATTTCGATTGACTCACAAATGGAGCTTGATGAAGCCGTTCGATGCCTGAATGCAAGTCAAGAAGCAGAACTGAATATTCACGTTTTCGTTGGAAAACCAGAACTACCGGGACTTCCGTGTCAAGGAGAAGATAGTTAGTTTTCAAATTAAGATCCAATTTATTTCTTGGAAATTCCAGAAACCGTATACAGACGTGGGGCTCGAAGATGGAAGAAAATTTATTTATACAATGGACATCGATTCCAAGCAAAGCGGTTAAATCGGTTAGTTTTTTGTTTCAAAAAAACATTTTTCCCTTTTTGATTGTTTTCTATAAAAACAAAAAAAAACTAAAATGCTATTTTTCTCAGGCGAATTCAATGCTTTATCTGTCACGACTACATATGGGGGATCGGCCGACAAGGGTTCCGATGTGTGGATTGTCGGCTATGCGTGCACAAAAAGTGTCATCGGCACGTGCGAACGCATTGTGGTCAGGTAAGAAATTTTATTGTAGTTAAAAATGTTTTCCAAAAGAGATATCCACTTTCTTCTTTTGTATTCCAAAACTAATGTTTTGCTTCTCAATATTCTTTAATTATTTGATGAAGGTATCGTAGAAGTCATGAAAAAATAATATTCAATTCATTTCAGACTCCTCAAGGACCGAACATTATTCCAATGGCACCTGGTAGTGGAGTTGGATCATTGAGAGGTGGAAGATTGGATACAAGCACATCGACGACACGATCTGGAGGTATTGATAATGGAGCATTCCATGAGCATGAAATCGAGTCACCTGGATCAGCAAATCACGAATTGAACAAAGCTGCGGTATGTTGAGTTTTTTAGTTCGATTATCAGTTGCAAGTTTTCCACAAAAGTTTAATACATTTGTTTCAAATTTTCAATTACCGCATTTCAAAAATCACCTGCCACAAAAAAAAATACCCCATTTTTTAAAATCTTTACACTCATTCAGGCAACTATATCCTAATTCAAAAATTAAAAAAAATAAAAATGAAAATGAGACTTATTGAAATTTCTCATTTGGAATATCATACATCATCTACCGTAAGATTTTCCCATCTGCTAATTCTGAATGAGTTAGTAACCCATGACAACAGCTTGAGTTTAATGAGATTAGCCGCCTAATCATCGTTTTCTTTTCGAAATCTCTAATTCTCTCAGACACCAATTTGTATCATATACTCGAATTCGAAGAATTCAGTTTTTGTAGCTCCGCGAGATTCGTTTCCCCTTGCACATAAACACTACAATTGGAATGTGACTCCTTGTTCTCTTATTCAAGCACTCCTGATATTTCTTCCGATTTTCGTAAAAGTTTTATTCATGACACTATTCTGTCAATGTTTTCCATTTCCCGTTGATAAGAAGAAACAGTTAAAAGTAATAATTCATAAAAATTAAAACAATTTCGTTCATTTTTTTAGAATGGCAATGGAGCATCTAAATGGGCTGTTTCCCTCAATGACTTCCGTCTTCTCACTGTCATCGGACGTGGTTCATATGCAAAAGTGGTTCAAGCGGAGCATATCGCCACTCGACAGATTTATGCAATTAAAATTATCAAGAAGGAAATGTTTAATGAAGATGAGGATATCGATTGGGTGCAGACAGAGAAATCAGTGTTTGAAGCAGCATCCAACTATCCATTCCTTGTCGGATTGCATTCCTGTTTCCAGGTGAGAATTCAGAAAAAAAAACATTACTTGAACTCATATTTTTCAGACCGAATCCCGTCTATTCTTCGTTATTGAGTTTGTGCCGGGTGGTGATCTAATGTTCCACATGCAGCAGCAACGGAAACTTCCAGAAGAGCATGCTCGATTCTATTCTGGAGAAATCATTCTTGCCCTCCACTTCCTTCATTCTCGTGGAATCATTTATCGTGATCTAAAACTTGATAATGTATTGATTGATGCAGAAGGACACATCAAATTAACAGACTATGGAATGTGTAAAGAGAATATAAATGCTGGAGATTTGACGTCTACATTCTGTGGAACACCCAACTACATTGCTCCAGAAATATTGAGAGGAGATGAGTATGGATTCAGTGTTGATTGGTGGGCACTGGGAGTTTTGATGTTCGAAATGATGGCTGGTCGTTCGCCATTTGACATCGTTGGAATGCAAAATGCAGAGGAGAATACAGAAGACTACCTCTTCCAAATCATTCTTGAACGGCAGATTCGTATTCCAAGATCACTTTCTGTTCGTGCTTCGACCATTCTCAAAGGATTCCTGAATAAGGATCCAACAGAACGACTCGGATGTAAATTGGACATCAATGAAGGTCTTCGTGACATGAAAGAACATCAATTCTTCCGTGGATTCATTGATTGGGATGCTCTAGAACAGAAGGCTGTCGCTCCTCCATATCATCCAGCTGTCGAGAGTGATCGTGATTTGACACATTTCGATCATCAGGTAAGTCAATTTTATTTTGATTCATTCCAATTATTTTAATCTATTCAGTTCACCGACGAGCCTCCACAACTGTCTCCTGACAATTCGGCAGTGATCGCCCGAATCGATCAATCTGAATTCGATGGTTTCGAATATGTGAATCCTTTGCAAATGAGTCGTGAAGACTCAGTCTAAAACCATTATATGACACTAGTCTGTGGCATAATTTCGTCAGTTTATAACTTATTTTTCCCCATTTTCTATTCAGAAACAAAACTATATTATTATAACATTTTCTCGCATTCTTGTGGTATTCCTCCCCGCTCCTTTCTTCCAATCCAATGGTTGTGAATTCTGGTTTCAGTACTTCTGAATTGTCTATATACGTGATGACCCGCTTTTCTTCAAAATTCTATCGTTATGCTTGGCACTCTTATCCTGTAAACCCTCTTGTCAGACTCATTTCTTTGAAATTGAAAAAAAAACTCGCTTCCCTCCATTATTCGCCATTCTGACACTCTATTTGTGCCACTTGGATTTCTCGTTCATCTTTTCACTCGACTAACTTTTTTTCTTGTTTCTCAGAATCACTATGCTTCGATGTGACCACTTTTTCTTTTTTTAAACTTATTCATTGACAGAAATGAAACATTGCATTAAAAATCTTCTTCGTTTTGATTTGCTTCTGTTTGGTGTTCCAAAAAAAATGAGATTTTTGTTAGAAATTATGAGGTTTTTCTGCGGTTTCCAATAGGTCATTGTTTCGAGTTTTCCTAATATTATTGTTGCAAATTTTGGTGAACTTGGATTGAAGAATTTTCTGAGTTTTACAAAGATTTTCCGAAAATCTGAAAACTGTCTAATCCCAGATTTCTTGTATCAGTTTCCAGATTTTGTTTCTTTTTTTGCTAAATATACTTTATAATTGATGGGAATAAAGTACAATTAGGATATTTTCATTCAAAAAAAAAAATTACAAAATCATTTCATCATAACCGTCTGAATCACTTTCCTCGCCTGCTTCTTCAAACTCTTTTGTGCTCGTGCTGGAAGGAATGTTTTGAACGGTCTTTCGAGAGAAACGTCTCGAAGACCGCAATCAGCTTCATAGAAATTCAAAAGTGCTCGACTGAATGCTTCACCAAGAGCCTCATCTGAATATAATTTGACAGAATAACTAGGGCAGATCTGTGAGGTTACGGTACAAGACTTGCAGTACCATTCAGAAGTATACAAACACTATTGTTTTTTAGCTGATTCAGACTGACTTCGAAGTTGGATTCTTTCTTTTTCTACGGCTTTACGAAATTTCATACACCCGAAATATTTTTAAGCCGTAAAAAGTCGGATGAAATCAACTGGAAACCTTGAACGTTGTATAACATTGAACGGTACTGTAGATAGACTGAGTAAGAATTGAAAGTTACATTTATATTGAAGATACGGCGTGCAGTGTTGTATCCCGTTTCCAGAAGAATCCACGTGTCGATACGAGAAGAATGAGACTTCAAGAGTGTAGCAGAGACAGGAGAGAAGGTCACCCATTGTTCTGAGAAAACAAGTTGGTCGAGTCAGGAATAATGTTTGCGAAAATTTTAACCTCCACTCTAGTTTTTGCATGTTTATTGTGATTTCATACCGTTTTTACAGTAACCCTACCGTTATCCAAAAACTTTATTTCCCTATTCCCAATTCTTTTTCCTAATCCATTCACATCTTCAAAGCTCTTCTCCCTCCTCCAGAATCTCACCTTCTTCCGGTGCCAGCCTTCTCGACATCCGTGTTGAATTGTGTGAATTCAAGTGAATAATCCTCTGACAACTCAGCGAGTAAATGCGGAAGCCACAGTTGACGAGACGTCGTCTTTTCTTCCACCGGAAATCGTTGTTTTTTTGAAAATGTCTACAGTAACCCAAAAATAACTCACAGCTGTCATTGACACATTTCCATACAAAAAACAGTTTGGTTTTTGGGAATGAGCATGCAAATCCACATAGATTACTGTTTGAGCTTGCTGAAAATATTTGAAACGTCACTAATTTTTTCATTGAAGTTTATGAACCGGATTATTATCGTATTGTGTCAGTAAATTTTTAACAGCAAAAATTGATGGATGAGCCCAATCGGAAGGACTCCTCCACATTCTATTCAGATCATATCCCATAAGAGAACATCTGAAAATCAAGAATAGAAAAGAGACGGTTTGGGAAAGGAACCTATAATTTCCAAGATAAACTCCATCTGGATTGAGCATTGGAATTATTTTAAAACAATAAACCTTCCGAAGTTTCTGAGCACGATCGTCTTTGGACACCAGGAATTCAATGATACCTGTATTGAAAAGACTTCAAAATCCGAATTTTGTGAAATGAATATCTAATGAAAATTTACCATGCATAACATGACTACTGGGTGTCTCTCCTGGATGAACACGAGCCGTTAGAAATACCATTTTCTTCGATCCTTGGAATGTATCTGGTGATCCGTCGATCGTTATCAAATCTACTCGCCGTTTTTGCTGAAGCTCGTTTGACTTTTTTTGGAAATTTTTATTTTGAAATGGAGTGGAACACAAAAGTGAATGGTGTATAGGGAATATTACATCTTGAATTTGCAGAAAACTGTTAGGCAGACCTTAGGACAATTATGATAAGTTTTTGAGAACCCTACATCCATATTTTTCCGCTAGCCATGCTACAGTACAACAGTCCTTACCACAGTATGTGCCAACAGGTCTCGATGAAAGAACGGATACTTTCTCGCATCCAATTCACTCAACCACGACTGTAATTGTCCATAGGTATACGGTATACAGTATGCAAATTGAACAGGATCAGAAGATTCGAAAATGAATGCAAACGAGAGAATCCATCGATCATTGTGTTGAGAACTACGATAATAATAAATGTGACGAGATGGAATTCGGGCCCTGTAGTTGTTTTGAAAAAAGTGTTCGAGAAACAAAGATCCGATAGGCTCACCAACTATTTTGAGCATTCGATTTTACAACTGGAGCAGCAATTCCCATTTCAAAAAGGGTTCTTTGTTTTGAGAAATTAACAATATTAAATATGATTCTCTATAAAAATGCAGAATGTAATGCTCTTATATAAGAGATAATACCTGATTTTCCGTTGCATTTTTACATTCAAAATAAAACCAAACTCTATATTTATTGTTCAGAGTATCTGGTCGAATGAATAAATCATATTCCGAACAAGAGACTTTGTCAACTCGACCCAAGTTCCCTGAAACGAAATAATCCTAAAAATTCTACATTCCATTACCCACCCGATTCGAAACTTGCTTCGAAAACCAAATTCCCTTGTCCGGGAGTGATTTCCGGATAAGAAACATTTCCAATGTTACAGCTCATTTTCGAAAAGCAAAATGATTTTTGAAGTGAAAAAATACTAAAAACACGACTAGATTCCCTTCTCCTAACCTATTCAACCGGATATTCGGTTCAATAACACTCGAATTGTGCGTTTGTGCACTCTTTATTAAAAACAGTTTGAATTAAATTAGGACCAAAGAAGAATTAAAAATCGTATCGTGATAATTTTAAAATTTTAGAAAGAGTACAATCAAGATCTGTTTTGTGAGTAACTGTGAAGTCAAAATTCAGCAAAACAAAGTAAAAGACAGAAAGAAGAGCGAGAGAGGGAAGAGGATGTTCCGGGAGCAATCATATTATTTAACGAGAATTAGACCGTGAACGGCTTGGCGAGCGAGATGCAGATCGGCTTCTTGAGCGGCCACTCTTTGGTGGTGGAGAGTCATCCCGAGGTAATGGAGAACGAGAACGGGAGTGAGATGGCGAACGATTACGACGATCTGGTGAATCACGACGATCACGAGATGGTGGAGAACGGGTACGGCTGCGAGAGCGACGTGGCTGAAATCATAGAATAATTTGTATCACATAATCAATCAGAATATTTTGTTAGGAGTCAGAACTTACCGATCTTGAACGCGAATATCTCGGAGATCTGGAGCGTCTTCTTGGAGATCGTGATCTGAAAATTGGAATTTAATAAAAATGTTTTATAACTTTCAGCAAACAAGAAGAAACCGAGAGAAAGAAGCAGAAAGTGAGGAGAAACTACTAGGTTCATAAATTCAAAGTGTTGTGATGTGCAGCTTTTTTTGTTTGGGACTTTGTCGAATTCAATGATAAAACAAAGAGAATTTGAAGAATGCCATCATAATTCGGGCACTTACAAATCGACAATTTCAGCTTTTCTCTCTGCCGCCGCTGGTTTTCATTCAGCTGTCACAGCAACATCATTAAACCTCTGCTTGCACTTTTCAGCAATTCCGCCGCCTTAAGTCCCACTCAGCTTTTTCAGCAGCATCAGCAGCAGTATAAAGATCAGCAGCTCAGCTTAGTTCAGCAACATCTGCCTCTGCTGCTGCTCTATAATAAATACAAAAAGAGCAATAGTTGTTCGCGCCGGCTTTCAGATAAAGTTTGATAGATTTCTTCGAATTCACTCACCTTCCACGTCTTCCACCACCGCCACCACCGCGTCCTCCTCTCTCATCGGATGGACGATCGTATTTTGCAAGTGTCACTCGGAGCTCGCGTCCATCGACGTTTTTTCCATCTGTACGGTCCATCGCATGTTCAGCGTCACGGCGTCTGAAAATCAGAATCTCTTATTTATCCTGCTATCGAGAATGAATTTCTTGTAAAGCTTCAATGCAAATCAAGTTCAACTTACTCGTAGAAACGAACGAATCCGAATCCTTTCGATTGGCGTGAGTACTTGTCTCTTGGAATATGAACATCTCCGATGTCTCCGTACCGTTCGAACACTCGTCGTAAATCGTTTGGTGTCGTCTGATACGACAAGTTGTCGATCTTCAGTGACGTCAATCCACCGATATCCGGAGCAGCACGACGATCACCACCTCCACGACTCATTTCTGCAAAATGATTTATTACATAAATTAGGTTAAACGGGGAGAGAAGGAGGTCGAGAGAATCAAAGAGAGACAACGGAAGAAAACAGTTGTAAAACGAAGGAATGGTAATGTAAAGTTAGGCGGAATGAGAAGCTTTCAAAAGGTCAATGAAATGAGAATGAGAAGCATAAAGTGGTTCCTTTGAATCAACACGAATCCAACGGAGCGAAGTTGCATCATCACCGGCCTGAAGTTTCACATTCTTCAGAAGGCCTTTCGTATCATGGAAGTTAACAACAACAGTTTCCATCCATGCATTATCAGTGTTACGTGGATCATCTACATATCCTCTGTAACTTTCATCCTGATTACTAGATCCGATTCAACGATTAAGAACCTGTACAACTCTTTTCCACAATTCCAGAGCTCCTCCAAACTTTCTTTGTCAATTACTCCATGCATTGCCTCTTCTCCAAATTCTCTTTTGAGTGTTTGCGATACTTCTTCTCCAGCATCAACCATACCACCAGGAATAGCCCATTCTGAGTTATCACGACGTTGAATGGCAACAAACTCTAAATGACCATCGTCACTGATTCTAGATACTATCGGATCTGCTGCGTGATTAGGACCCCAACGTCCGAGTACTCCGCGACCAGCCAAACCAGTACGACCGATCGGATTTAATGGACATAATGTGGATTGATCAAATGCGTACTGACTAAAGAATCAAAGTTTGATTAGTACTGGATTCTACGACGCACCATATGAAAGAAGCTCTATTGATTTTCCCATCAACTGCATTCCAAGAAGGTTGGAAACTTTTATCGGAAATATCTGGATCAGCCCAAGCTTGTCCTTTGAGTTTAGGATCTGTGTGCACTTGTGGCTTATATTCAGTCCATTCTCGGTTCCATTTCACAAACTCGTCAGGAACAAGAGTGCGATGGATTTTACTGCCAAGATATGGAACTTCTGAGAACGAAAGTTAAAATCGGAAAAGGCAATTCGATAGTAGCCTACCAACGTTTCTGCACTTTTGATGAACGAAATTCATGATTGGGCGACAGAGAAGATGATTCCAAATTGACATAGACTTCCCAATTTATCGATCGATAGGTCAAGTTCAACCGATAACAATCTAATGAATGAAGTATTATGTCTAACCAAAACTAAAAAATTCTCAAAACTGTATTTTGAATTTTTAAGAAAGAACCTAATAAATGTGAAATGAAGCAAACATCAAGAAAAAGGATAGCTTCGAGAGAAACCAGTAGAAAAATGGGTCAATGGTGTTTGAGGATAGAAGAAGTGTCGGCGCACCACTCGCTTCGAAAAAAAAAGAGGTGCGTCAACACAGCAAACGCGCCAACTTGATAGTTGACGTGGAGAAGAAAAGAGCGGAAACTCAAAAAGATATCTTGCATTTGGGATGAAACAACCCACTGGGAAAAGAAAATGTTCAAACAAGCACATAGATTATTATTTGGTAAAGCTTCATTTAAAAGCGAAAAGACCGGCTGTAAAAGTATCCAAATGATTTAGGGAAGCAAGTCACTAACCAGCGAAAACTTGATGAGATGCGGGAAAAAGACAGCAAAATATACATTGAGAAAAGGAAATATGAAGAGGTTAAAAATTAGGAAACTTATATCTCAATTTACAAGAAAACAGGCTTCTGGGAGAAAAAGTTTAATTCTTATTGTTCTTCTTTCTTCTCTGTGATCTCTTCGAAGCGGGAGAGGAGGATGCATCGAGTCCGAGTTGGCTTTCGGTAATTTCCTGAATTGATGAAAGTTTAATAAATTTTAATTCAACAATGCTAAACCTCCTTAGTAACGGTTCCTGCGTCTAGCTGCTCCTTCAATTTGTTTTGAGTCTCAAAGTGCATGAGAAGATCATTGACCTGCGACTGAAGATCATCTATTTTCTGAAAATTCCAAAACTGAAAAAAGTGATTACGATGACGTCGAAATACCTTTTCATACTCTGCACGAGCAGTTTTTTGAGTTCCAATCAGTTTCTCAACTTGCTCTTTCCACACTTGTTGGTCTTTTCTCAGCATCGCATTGAGCTCTCGTTCATCCTTCAAATCGTTCGCCAATTTTGCCACTTTCTCATTTGTCTGTGCTGCTTTTTTCTCTGCCAGCCGTCTTGCTGCTGCAGATTCATCCATTTCTCCTCTCAAACTCTTTAATTCAGTGGATCGCTCCTCCAATTGATGCTCGAGACTTTCAACCTGAGCATAAGCCATCTTCTCCATTTTGGACATTGTTTGTTCCATATCGTGTTTCTGACCCTCGAAATACTTCCGTTGATCTTCAAGCTGACTAGTAAGAAGAAGAGTGTATTCCAGTTTGATTCCTTCGAGCTTATCGTCTTTCCCGCTTTTTTCATCCATGCTCTGCAAATTAACATTTTAAAGTGATCTTGGTTTTCAGACAAAGATCAATCTTTGACATTTTCGAAATAATTATGTTGACTACATGGGTCGCCAAAAAATAGTTCGAAAGTTCACGTGGCTGATTCACGTAAAAACAATTTCATACCGCATTCATATCCCTCTGCACCTCCACCAATTTTCCGTCTGCTTGATTCTCGATTAATCGGTGCACATAGTTATCCCCAGCATAATCCCAAACTCGTTCTCCGCCAACTTTCAAGCTGTAGGTGTGCGAAGTCTTCTCCCAATGTCGTTGAGCGTGCTGGTCGGCATATCTTCCACAACCTATGTTTCCGCAAATCAAGCAAATCCACAAATCGTTGCTCATCCCACAATCGTTGCAACGTTGCTCGGCAACTACTTCCGGAGATTGGACGTAACGACAAACTGGGCAAGTGTTGTCAGCCCATTGTTCAAGACAACGAGCATGGAATGAGTGGTTGCACAATATAGCAAGAACACTATCGTCCATGCGTTCTAAGCAGACTGCACATGTTGGAAGCTCGGTGAGTGATGCATCATCTGATGAGAAGAGCTCGTCGGAAGTGGTCTAGAAAATTGTTTATTATCCGAAATTGAACATTTAAAAACAGTGGAGATATCAACAATCGAGTGAGGGATAATACGGTTCTAGAGAAACATATAAGCGAGACATCATTGGCCATGAACCGATTTTCTGGTTACTGTACTCTGAATTCATTGGGAAGCTAGTTTGAGTAATTGTTACATTTTTTGAGAAAATCGGTTGGAAATATTTGTTTCAATCAACTATCACCAAATGTAATGCGCTGGTTTTGGTTAGGAACTTACACATTCGATGCGGTCCACAAAGAAAAGTGTACAGCAATGTGCTTCGAGATCATTGAATGGACAGTTATTGAATTCCTCGTAGAATGTCACAGCGTCGTTCTGTACAGAATTTATAAATTATATGTTTCCTATGAATGCCAATTCTTACATGCTCTTTGAATTTGATGATTAACATGTACTGGTTAGGTGTCGGGTCTCGAACAACTTTGATGCTGACGATCATTGGAAGCGATATACACATAAAGGATATTATTTCTCTGACTTCAACTTGCGCTGGAACTGCATACATACATAGCATACGACACTGTGCAGCTTTTGTGCGCTTCTCATCTTGATACTTGTAGAAATGCATTATTCCCTCGGTTTTTTCGGTGAGAGGGTTTCCAGAGTAATAGGGAACATTCTCCGCTGAAACAAACAGTTTAGAAAGAACAAAAAACGATATCAGCTTACGTGGTCCTTCAGACTGAGATCTTGCACCGGATTTTTCCGAAGTGCCTGCGATTGAGTTCGTATCAATTATTCTATCACTTTCTAGAGATTCAATTACAACTTCAGAGTAAGTACGACGACCTTTGTGATAATTATGAGATGGTTCATTTGCCTGTAACTATGGTATTCATTAAAATCAGCATTCTACTCGCAACTTCTTACCATGACTCCGATTGGTGGATCCTCGTTTTGATCTTTTTTTGGAGGCGAGTTTCCTTTTTTGACTAGTCTCTGAAGCGTTCTTTCTCCAGCTAATGGAGATTCACTTCCCGCTTTTGAGTCGTCAATAAACGACCGAACAACTTTCGAAGAGTCTTTAACTTCGAGCCGTAAGACCAATGGCACGTAGAGGCTGCTCATACACCTGAAAAGATTTCTGTAACAGCGAAAGAGCTGCGACCGCAGTTTTAGAGGTATGAAAAGGATTAAAAACCATTTGCATATGAATAAAAAAAGTAAAAAAAAGGAAATCATATTCAATAAAACTTATCATACGAGACATACATAAACCGTAAATTTTCAATAACGCAATAGCCTGGCACTTGTGAATGAGGTGAAATGTACAAGAAAAGAACAAGAAGTTATATAACAATTCTACATAATCTAGCGGAATCTCAAATTGGGGATAATAATAAAAATTATTTCGATCGCACTCTGTGTACAATTCCATTGAGTTCATCTGAATCCGTTCGAATCACATTTCTCAATAATATTGGAACATTATATCCATTTTTCGCTGGCTTTCTTTTCATTTCCAATTCTTCCGAACCATTTGACAAACTAGAAATGAAACTGGAAATGGACTCAAGACAATCAGATGATGTTGCTGGTGTGGCTAGCTGAACTCCAGGAGGGAAGAAGTAATGCAGACTTTTCCATATGTCTTCTCGATTCAATCTTGATAAAAAGGTTGCACGAAGTTGTCTCTCAGCTCGACTGATTAGATGAGGAGCGAGATTAGCCATAATCGTTTCAGCCGTTATCAAATTAATCACTTCATCCAGCCGATTATTAATTTTTTGACTCAATCCTTTTGAAACGCCAGCCAAGAGGGTCGTGGCTTGAGAGATTCCACACTTTTCCATCATCTGCTTCAC
This sequence comes from Caenorhabditis brenneri, assembly GCA_000143925.2. NCBI lineage: Eukaryota > Metazoa > Nematoda > Chromadorea > Rhabditida > Rhabditidae > Caenorhabditis > Caenorhabditis brenneri. The sequence goes on from GL379855.1 coordinate 886,960, forward strand.
ATCTTCTCCCATTCGGAATAACGATAGATTCAAAGCGTTTGCAGCGACACTTGGCTTAACTCGCTCTTTCGGATTACGTTTCAGAAGATCAAAAATGACATCACGAGCGACGAAATTGACACGAGATGGGAGAGCAGGTAGTTCAGATTCCAAATAGGTTGATGTGTCGAGATGTTTGTAGAACGGATTTGAACGCGTTAGGATTTCGTAAGAAAGCCCTCCAGCAGCCCACGTGTCAGCCATTTCGAAATCGACTTTTCTGAAATAAGCAATGTCTAATAGTTTTTTTTTGATAACTTACACATTCCTTCCAGGTGTTACAGTAGCAATCTCTGGTGCCCTCGTTTTTGTATTTCCTCCTAAACTAACATCGTCACTTTCATATGACACTTGCCAATTGTCACAAGCCAGTGCACAACCAAAATCCGCAATCACTAATTGTGGAATTTCATCATCAAAATCATATTCCAAAAGAATATTATCACTCTTCATATCTCTCTGTGATACTTTATGTTGATGAAGATATGTGCATGCTTCCAAGAGTTGAGCCATCATAACTCGTCCAGTCCAATAGTTTCGATGGTGTGTCCATACGTAATCATGAAGTGTCTGACGGTATCTTCTCATCACTACATACATTGTTTTGGGTTGAGATGCAATTGACTCGTACCAACGAGCTGTGTGAAGAGCATCCGGATAACTATAATTTAATTGGTTTCAATAATGAAATGCATACAGTTAAAGCATACCGTTCGATGGCATCAGGAAGAACTTTTAAAGAGTCTACAAAAGCAGTTTGAATTCTGACTACATTTGGATGTTTTGCTGGAAGTGGTTGAAAGTTTCCCATTCGTCCTTTCAACAGTTTAGCAGCATTTGGATATGGAGCCAGTTCATTACCCATTGAGCTCCACAAATGTAAGTCACCATCTCTATCATGTTCGAAGTTGAACATTAATTTGATGGCAAGAGGGAATTTCTAAAATGTTAATTTTAATTTGAGAAATTCTCTACTGAAATTACCTTGTGTGTGACCTTGCTGAGTGGTGGAACTTCTGCCAAAATGTCAGTAACTTCATTGAATCCTATACTGTATTTTGAGTTTGGAAGTTCGGCGTCAGAATTCGATAGCTTTGCGGAATATACTGCAGCATTGCATCCTTGTCCAAGAAACTCACCAAATTCATAGGAATCAATTCTGTTCGGCCATTCGCTTGACTTCAAATCCTCATTATAACGAACAGAATTACCGAATATTTGTTTGATTCTTTCTACTAAATCAATCGACCTTGGTTGTTCTTTTCGAATCGGTTCGAATTTTCGACGCCAATCGTCTCGATTTTGAAACCGGTGCCTTTCAATAATAACTGATGAGAATGGACGGAATAATCGACCGTGACGAGTTGCAAGACGAGCGATTCGTAGTGCATTCTGACGGGGGAACGGTGCCCGCTTCAGTACAACATGAATACCCAAATTGTATGTGGCGGGGAAGATTCGTGGCAGGAGCCGTTGGAAAATTCCAGCTCGCCCACTTCGAGCAACTAATTCATTCGCAATGCGATAGGCTGCTTTCCCAAATCTTTTCATCGACATTTTAATATTCTGGGTTTCGAACTGGAAAGTTGTATTATTACTCGTTGGTTGTTTTTGATCAGCATGAATAAAATATAAGAGAAGGAAGACAACCAATCAACCAGAAAATGTATGAATTAAAAAATGTTTTATTAGACTAGATTATTAGACAAGAAAAATGCAACATGAAATGACAAGATGTCGAATTCTGAATTTTTAAACATGGTCCTATAAGCTGAATATAACTGAATCGTTCGATAAAATTCTAATGGATTGGAATTCAATCCTTAATAAGCCCGAGACTTCTTGCTTCTTTCTCAGCCCACTCGGCAAGTTTCCCGTCGTCCGTTATTGGTGATTCTTCTTCTCCACAAACGGCATCGATATAGAAACTCCCTGAAAAAAACAGGTTGATTTTTCGAACTTCCAGAAGAGAGTAACTTACTTTGAGCTGTAAGAGCTTCGAAATCGTCATCTGAGCAGTCTTCAGCATCAGAAGCTGATCCAATAGCAAACTTAGAAGCAGAAGTTTGACTGGTTTGCATTGCAACAATTGTTGAATAGTCCGAAAAATCAACGACGACGCGTGAACCTCTTACGGACAACTTTGAGGCATCAGCTGCAGTTCCTCCGACGACCAGAGTGATTGGTGGAAGCTTTGGTCCAGAAGGGAAGGCTTTGATGAATTCTTGAATCGAATCATTCGATACCAAGATTGATCCACTCAAATCGACATGACGAATATTCGGCATTTGGAGCATTGCACGAACTCCTTCATCTCCAAGATAGGTACAATTACGAAGTTGAATGATTTCTAGTTTTTTCAATGCTCCTAGTTGCTGCATCACTTTGGAGTTCACAGCTGCCAAGGAAGAAACATCAAGCTGAGTGAGTTCCTTCAAATTCTTGATTGCTGATACGCCTTCTGCAGTAATTGATGAGTCGTTTCCGGCGTTGGCGAGACTCAAGGACGATAAAAATGGGAGGCCGGCAGATATCGAAACCAGAAGTTCATCATTCACAAGTGTATTGTAGTCGAGTCTGAAATCTGATCGTATTGAGAGTTCAATTCTTTAAAACTTGAACTCACGCTAATTCAGTGATGTTCTTCATATGACTGATATGAATCAATCCAGCTGGAGTCAAACTCTTGAATCCATCACCGCAAAGTGTCAAAATTGAAAGATCCTCCATTCTTCTGGCAATCATACTCAAATTTTCATCGGTTATTTTATAACATTCGTTAATTCTCAATTCTTTAAGTCCACCACAACTGGTACATAAATCTTCAAATGCCATTGGATCAATTTTCGATGATCCGTCTAAGTATAAGCTTTCCAACTGGGATCCGAAAAGTCGGAACGATCTTCCATGAAGTCGTTTTGAATTCCGCAAGTCCACGAATTTAAGTGAATGTCCGCAATTTTTAAGTAGAAAATAGAATGCTTTGTCTCCAGTTGTTTCCATTCCTCGGTAAGATAGTTGTTCGAGATGGACCAGTGATTCTCCCAGTTCTTCAAGAGCTTCAGCAGTAGCATGTGTTCCACTAATATCGATTTCTTTGAGATTCGGACAACATGTTGCAATCACTTTTAGAGCACGTCTATCATCAAGAAGATGAACAATGCCTGACATATCCAATGAGCGAAGATGGACACCAGCACGAGTGAGAATAGCCTGAAGAAACAGTGAAATGAATCATTGCATAAGTTTTCGAATTAAAATTTACCTTGAGATGATTCGTTCTCATCGGCCTTTGCTTACTGAATACCGTTTCTCTTGCTAATACTAACCGATTAACCAACTCCCATGATTTGATTGATTCTTCCATGAACTTCTTATTGACTCTTTCTAATCGAATTGTCTCATGAATTGGTAGGAATGATATAACCCTCTTCAAAACTTTTTCAGGTACTCCACCAAGATTGAACATTTGCTCTGATCCTGAGGCGAGTGATTGAGTGGACGAAGCTCTAGATAGTGGTGTATCTTCACGGCTTCCAACATCATCACTGAGAACAAGACCTTTTCCACCTCGTTTCTTCGAAACATACTGGAAAAATATTTGTTTATGTTCTAATTTATGTTTACGCTTCTTACCGCGGAGACAACCATAATTTGTTCATAGAATTTCAGCTCTTCCGGACTTGCATTCTTGGCTCGTTCAGCATGCTCAGCTTTTCTTAAAAAAACAAAATTGTCAATTTTTGTTTAAGAATTTGTGCTCACTTGAATGTAATAGTCGCTGTTCCACAATTCCTCGAATGCTTTGGAAGTGTTCCAAAAACAGAAGTTTTCTTCTCTTCGCGAGGTAAAATACAACTGGTTATCTGAAATTTGGAACGAATCACTTTCATTTCTGAAATTCTGAATTTCTTACTTTTCCATATTGGGAGAAAAACGACTGAAGTTGTGATTGGGTAACTCGAGAACTGATGTTTGAAACCACGATCTTTCGATCGTCTCTAGACGTGTGTTGGAAGGCGATTGAAGCATCAAAGTCTAAATAGTTTTCAATAATTTAAAGTTTGCTTCTTCAGAACTACTTACCATCAGTCTCTCCTCCATCGAAAGCTTCTCCATCGGCAAGTAACATGGGTAAAAGCCGACGATATTTCATGAATTCAGCAGCAGAGTGCGACCATGTACGCCTGGAATAGATGTGAAGTTTGAAACTTTTTTTCAAAATTACCTCAGTTTTCCAATACTGAAAAAGCGGGCTCTGGTGACAAATGACTGAAAAGCTTCGGTCATATCATGAAGACCTCGACTTTCAAGATTTTGTCCATGAAGACGACGAAGTGCTTTGAACATGCTCTGAAAGTTTTCAATATTGACCAGAAAATCGAAGAAAAACCATATGATTTGGCAACTACTGTTCCCCCTCTTATGTGTCTAAAAGGTTTTCTTATCACATTAACATTTTTCTTCAGTAGGCAAAAAACCGACTTTCGTTCTCTCACCTGTTGTGATTGCGCATTCGGGGCACTTCCTAGGTTTGACCTGAAGCTTCGATTGAAATCCATTTTTTAGGTTTAATCCGTTTCTGAAAGTTTAATATGCAATGAATTTTGATCGATTTTGCATTGGGTTGCCCTCGGTCGTTGTTCAGAGGAGGAATGGCGCATGTTTACTAGTGAGTCGGGTGAGAGATTATTCTGAGAACGGAGACACAGAACTATGTCGGCAGAAAATGTATGAGGTCATGGCACGAGATAAATTGAGTTGAAAGAAAAAAAATACTGGTACTATTTCAGAGCTAAATAATTGATTATTAGAAACCTCTTTTCTAAAACAGTTTCTCTCGCTAAGTTTTGCAGAATGGTCACAAGTGGTTTTTTTCATGATTTTTCCATATTAGGAAAACGAAACTCTATTGAAAATTGATGTTATACAATGAACCGATTTGAATAGAAAAATATAATAAAGTCTTCTGCAGACTTCTGAGACAAAATGAAAAGCATAGATTAACGATTTTCAGACGAAAACAGAAAAATAGGAAAAAGCTATACTCCACGCGGCGTCCTTGCCAAAATGCATGCGGCGACTTGCGTTACAAAGCCACGCCCACTTTTATTATTTTCGAACTTAAAAAATGTAGAAAAAGTTTATAAATACCGTGTTTTTAATTTCTCAACTTCATTTCTCGCCTTTCGTATTCATCTGAAATTTTTTAAAATAATTATTTTGCAGGATGGATCAGCTCGAGCACCTCTCACTTGTGAGCAAAGTCCTGGGCGAATTGGAGAATCATTTCGGGGTGGCTGACAAGGATGTTGCTGAATTTGTCATACAAATGGCTCAAGCAAACCCAACTTTCGAAAGATTCAAGAAGGAGCTTGATAATCAAGGATTGGCCGATCAGGTATTTTTTTTTTCAATCATGTGATCCAACTAATTTTTTTTGTTTCGAAAATGAAAAATACTCGCTAATATGATATCTAATATCGTTTCTCGCAAAATGAACACGTAAATTGCAGTTTGATGACGCACTCACGGGCACAATTCTCCGAATAGTTCAACAAATGTCAAGTTCAAAAAAGAAGAGTAAGAAAAATGAAGACTCCAAAGAGGACATAAAGGAGTCCCATAAAATCACACTCATCTCTGATGCAAAAGAAGAAATCAAAGCCAGATTACCGGCGTTGGCTATGGCAAATACAGCTATAGAAAAAGATGACGATGGAAATGATTGGATGGCACAGTTAGAAAAGTTAGAAGGCAAATATGAAGAAGAGGTATGATTTTATTTGCAAAAACTTGAATTGTAATCTTATTTTAGAAAAGTCGTGAATCAGAAACATCGAAAAGAAATCGTTCAAGGAGTCGATCCAGAAGCCGTGATCGGAAGCGAAAGAGAAGTCGCAGTCGTGATCGAGAACATCGAAGACGTAGTAGAAGTCGAGATGATAGAAGAGATCGAGATCGAAGAGACCGTGACAGAGATCGTGACAGAGACCGCAGGGGTGGCGACAGAGATCGTGATGACCGAAGAAGAAATGACAGAGATCGGGATAGACGGCGCGACGATGAAAGAAGACCTGAAGCCGCAGAAGTCGGAAAGATTTATGATGGTCGTGTAAACAGTATTCAATCGTTCGGAGCTTTCATCACTTTGGATGGTTTCCGACAAAAGCAAGAAGGACTGTGTCACATTTCTCAGCTTTGTAAAGAACGTGTTCAAGCTGTGGCAGATGTACTGAAAAGAGGTCAGAACGTCAAAGTCAAAGTTCAAAAAATAGAGAATGGAAAGATGTCTTTGACTATGAAAGAAGTTGACCAGAATACTGGCGAAGATTTGAATCCACGTGAAGCCGACTTAGATCCAGATGCAGTTGGAGTGAGACAACGTACACCACCAGCATCTACATCGTCCTGGATGAATCCAGAAGCGAGTGGATCTGGACCCGGTCCATCAACTTCAAGTGGAAAAACTAGAGTGAGGATTTCCACTCCAGAAAGATGGGAACTTCGTCAAATGCAAGGAGCTGGAGTTCTAACAGCAACTGATATGCCAGATTTCGATGAGGAAATGGGAGTGCTGAAAAACTTCGATGGTAAGATTTTTCTTTTTTTTTAAATAACAAATCGCAAAATGTTCCTAATCATAATTTATGTTTCAGATGAAAGTGACGGAGAAGATATCGAAATTGAACTCGTTGAAGAAGAACCTGACTTCTTACGTGGATACGGAAAAGGTGGAGCTGAAATCGAGCCGGTCAAAGTTGTCAAAAATCCAGATGGATCGTTGGCTCAGGCAGCACTTATGCAAGGAGCTCTTTCCAAAGAACGAAAAGAAACCAAAATTCAAGCACAGAGAGAACGAGACTTGGAATCTCAAAAAGGATTCAGTTCGAATGCTCGTATTCTGGATCCAATGTCAGGAAATCAGTCGACTGCATGGAGTGCTGATGAATCAAAAGATCGAAATAACAGAATGAAAGAGATGCCAGAATGGCTGAAACATGTGACAGCTGGTGGTAAGGCTACATACGGAAAGAGGACAAATCTGAGTATGATTGAACAACGAGAGAGTCTACCGATCTTTGCACTGAAAAAGAAATTGATTGAAGCTATCATTGATAATCAAATTCTTGTCGTCGTCGGAGAAACTGGATCAGGAAAGACCACTCAAATGACACAATATGCTATAGAAGCCGGACTAGGGAGACGTGGGAAGATCGGATGTACGCAACCACGTCGTGTCGCTGCAATGTCCGTTGCAAAACGTGTAGCAGAAGAATACGGTTGCAAACTGGGAACTGATGTCGGATATACTATTCGTTTTGAGGATTGCACCAGTCAAGATACTATTATCAAATATATGACTGACGGAATGCTTCTCAGAGAATGTCTTATTGATCCTGATCTCTCTGGATATTCATTGATTATGCTTGACGAGGCTCACGAACGGACAATTCATACTGACGTCCTGTTTGGTTTGTTGAAAGCAGCTGCAAGGAAACGGCCGGAGCTTAAACTTATCATCACCAGTGCTACATTGGATTCCGTCAAGTTCTCTGAGTATTTCTTGGAAGCCCCGATTTTCACCATTCCTGGAAGAACTTTCCCTGTAGAAATTTTGTACACAAGAGAACCCGAGTCGGATTATTTAGAAGCCGCTCATATTACCGTCATGCAGATTCATTTGACTGAACCACCTGGCGATATTCTAGTGTTTTTGACTGGACAAGAAGAAATTGATACATCATGTGAAGTTTTATATGAGCGTATGAAATCCATGGGTCCAGATGTTCCTGAACTCATCATCCTCCCTGTTTACGGAGCTCTTCCTAGTGAGATGCAGACAAGAATCTTTGAGCCAGCACCAGCAGGAAAAAGAAAAGTTGTCATCGCTACGAACATTGCTGAAACATCACTCACCATCGATGGAATCTTCTATGTCGTAGATCCAGGATTCGTGAAGCAGAAAATCTACAATCCAAAAAGTGGAATGGATTCTTTGGTTGTCACACCAATTTCTCAAGCTGCTGCAAAACAAAGATCAGGACGTGCCGGACGTACTGGACCTGGAAAGTGCTACCGTCTCTACACAGAACGAGCGTTCCGTGATGAAATGCTGCCAACTCCTGTACCAGAAATTCAGAGAACTAATTTGGCATCAACACTTCTTCAACTTAAAGCTATGGGAATCAACAATCTGATAGATTTTGATTTCATGGATGCTCCGCCTCTCGATTCTATGATTACCGCTCTCAATACTCTTCATACGCTCTCCGCGTTAGATGGTGATGGTCTTCTGACAAAATTGGGACGTCGAATGGCAGAGTTTCCTCTAGAGCCATCTCTAGCCAAATTGCTCATTATGTCTGTCGATTTGGGGTGTTCAGAAGAAGTGCTCACAATTGTTGCAATGCTCAATGTGCAGAATATTTTCTACCGACCTAAAGAAAAACAAGATCATGCTGATCAAAAGAAAGCCAAGTTCCATCAACCAGAAGGAGATCATCTTACTCTTCTTGCCGTTTACAACTCGTGGAAGAATCATCATTTCTCACAACCGTGGTGTTTCGAAAACTTCATTCAAGTGAGAAGCATGAAAAGAGCTCAAGACATTCGAAAGCAGTTGCTCGGAATTATGGATCGTCACAAGCTTTTAATGAAGAGTTGCGGACGAGATGTATCTAGAGTTCAAAAAGCGATTTGCTCAGGATTCTTCAGAAATGCAGCGAAACGTGATCCACAAGAAGGATACAGAACATTGACAGATGGACAGAATGTATACATTCATCCGTCATCAGCATGTTTCCAACATCAACCGGAATGGGTTGTGTATCACGAACTGGTTATGACAACAAAGGAATATATGAGAGAGGTATGATTTTGAAAAAGTAACTACTAGATTGCAACCTTCTCTCAACCATTTTCAAAAGTATATCAACTAATTTTCAGGTCACTGCTATTGATCCAAAATGGCTTGTCGAGTTCGCTCCTTCCTTTTTCAAAATCGGAGATTCTACCAAGTTGTCGACATTCAAAAGAAACCAGAAGATCGATCCGCTGTTCGACAAGTATGCAGATCCAAATGCCTGGCGTATTACGCGTGTCAAGAAGAGGATATACAATCCGAACAAATAATCAATTTTTGTCATTTACTTTTTCACCTCATCTTAATTTATTCTCCCTGTTTTACTTCTTATTCTTCTTCTATTTTTTGAAGAATTGTCTGTAGATTACGAGTACACCTTTTTGTTATAAATAACCTCATTTATCATAAGCTTATAGTTTTTACACAGGAAGAGTTCCGCAAATAGCTCCGAAGTTCCAGAAGGCGACGTTTTCTGGATCATTCGGGGCCTTTTCCATATTGCAGTAGATATCGTTGAGCTTGAGGTTACGTGCTTCTTTTCCGCTTGGATCCCATGTGAATTGGATGCATTCTTCGATATCACTGAAATATAAAATCGTGGAGCAGACAAACAAGTCAAACATACTAAGTCCAATTGTTGGCGGATGGTTCTTTATCAGCCCAAATAGTCCATGCAAATGCTGGTGAAGTATTCTTTTGAGTCAAGACGAATGCCTTTGTTGGACCACATGCTTCACTATCCAAAACAGCTGAATCTTTGGAAACACAGGCTGGAATACGTTTTCCATCAACAGCAACAGCTCCAGATGGCCATCCAAATTCGAGAATTTTCGCTCTCAGTTCATTTCCAAAATGTGCTTGCTCGGCCATGCCTCCAATCATAGTGAGCTCTCCTCCATTGGCTTTGCAGAGAGCATTAGCATCGTTGACCTTGATTGGATCTTTCTGATAGACTCCCTTCATGCACCAAAGTCCTGTGAAATCATTATCAGCAGCTGGTTGACGTGTGAATCCGGTGAATCCGGTTGGACATTGTGGTGCTCGAGTTGTTGGTGCTACTGTAGTGGTAGTGGTCGGAGTGGTTGGCGCAGCTGTGGATGTTGTTTCGACTGGCTTCTTGGTTGTACAGTCTTCTGAATGTCCTCCGTGGTAGGAGGATGGAGGACGGTATCCGCCACCGTATCCTGGAAAATTGGAATGAAATTGATTGTTTGAAAGTGAAATTAAAATTATTTCAATATGGAGAGAATAAAGTTTTTCAGAAACCTAATGTTCAAAGTTATCAAATATCTTAGGCCTGGGGTGTTCAGGGTTGTCAGGTACAATTGAATGAACCTACATTTTAAAAGAACATATAAGGAAGCAGGAAATTGAAAACGAACAATTGGGTATATAAAATCTAATTTTTTTCAGATTTGACATCGTTGGCTATACTATTCATCTGCTGTTAAAACTCGGAGAAGTCTTTGGGTAAGGTGTTCTCTTGATTAAGAGAATCTAAACCAATTAATACAGTACCTTCATTTATCTTTTCCCCCCACTTACCTGGTCTGAAAATGGCATCTACTGGTGAGAGAGCCACGACAAGTCCGAATGCGATAAGAATGGAGGAGCGCATGCTTCTGGAGTATACCCAAATTTCCGGAAACGAGGTGCTTAAATACAAATACAGTTCCAGGCGTTGTGGGTTATGAAAAACGTTGCGAAAACTATAGTTTATCGTCCCGAAACACTAAATTTGCGGGGGATTTTTAGTGTTTATTGTCACAACCTCAGCTTCCAAAAGTTTGCAATTCTTGCTGCAAATCGAATCGGATGTTTCTTTAAAACAAAGAAAGATCAGAAGATGGCTCTAGGCTATTTTTTTTTGAAAACTTTGACTTTTGGGGTAAAACACAAGTTTATTGTACGTAAACTTGAGAAACAACAACAAATGCGGTAATAACAAAGTATTTAAATGTAATATACAACTACCGAGTATGATTATTCAGATCACTCGTTCGTAGATTCTAGTGCTTGTGACATCATTCACTAAATCGTGATAGACGATGTGAAGTTTTCCATCCAAAAAGAACTGGAAATACTTTTTGATAATGCTTTCGTCCGTTCTGTTTTTGAATTCAATAACCAAATGATTGTTGACAAAGCTGAACGTCTCCGTATGATCTCTGTACTTCTTTGGCTTTCCCAATTGAACGGTTGTTTCCTTCACCACATCTTTCATCTCATCTGTGTTCACAATCAACTTGTACGTGAACTGATTCGAGTCCAACGAATACAACAATTGACCAGACAACCAGTGGCTTCTTTTGATCGGATCGCCTTCGTTCACGTAATGTTTGTATTCTGAAGATGGCTTCCATATTCCTGCGATCTCTTTTTCGATTGGTGTGATCTTCTATAAGATTTCAATTGCAATTGCTTTTCTGTTCAGTTTTCAAGTTTACCTTGTTCAGCTCTTCCTCTTCTTTCTTGGCGAACGCGTTGATTTCTCTCTTCATTGCACGAATTTCTTTGATAACCTGTTCATTGAAAGTATCGTAAGTCTCTTGCTTCTTCTTGATCTCTTCCAGTTCTTCTGTGACTTTAGTGTGCTCCATTTTGCTTTTTTTCTGATTGTTGATATCGTCGTTTTTCGCCTGGAAGCACAAAACATGTTATCTCAGAGCTTGTTACAGAGCTGGAGTTCCAAGATTAAGCTCACCATCTTAACCTCTGCCAACTCTTCCGATAACTTCTGAATTGATTCTGAAAACTGGTCCTGTTGAATCTGAAGTGATTGAAGCTGATCGTTTTGATTATTCTGTTCTTCTTTGATTGTTTCTCGAAACCCATAAAATTCTTGAGTCAAATTTGACTGAAATCGATCAGATTCATTTTCATTGGTTGTCATTTTCTTTTGAATTTCAGTGATTTCCGAGAATGCATTTTTGAAAGACTCTTGATGTGATTTCTGAACTGATATGATCTCGTTCTGCTTCTCTTCCAATGCCTGCAATCTTTTGGAGAAGTTTCGATTGTTGTTAGTGTCCGATATTGAAAACTGAAAATTTTTTAATTGATGAACTAGTTAAATATTAAGTTTACTTCTTTCAGTTGCTGGTTTATTTCTCTTGCATCAATCTGAAGTCTCGCAAGTTTTGCTGTCAAATCTTGCTGGTTAAGGTTCATTCTTTCTGATTCGGCATGAATCACCGGAATTTCTTTTCGGTTCATTTTATTAGTTCTGCAAGGTTTTGCATGTGTATTAGCCTCGATTAACAAAATACTAGCGAATTCATTGTATCGGTCAGTAATGAAACAAGCGGATTCAAACAAAAATTATTTGCAGAGCAGATAGGTATTTATTGCACAAATTGAGGGGGAACATGAAAACCTTTTATCAGGATTAGTCAATAGTAATTGAAGAAGTGTGAAGTAACAAAAATTGTTTTAGGCTGCTCTATCGTAAACTCTCGTGCAAGATATCACTTGACGAGAATGTGTCAAATTATAAAACGCGTTGAAAACAGTCTTGACGACCATTTGATTATCGCTTTTCAGAGTACGAGTGATCACAATATCGTCTATTTTCTCCGCGCCTTCTTTGCTCAAAACGGTCAGCAAGGTGTTGTCTTGGAATCTTGTTTCAGTTATCAAAGATGGATTTGCGATGAGTTCCGGCTCTGGTGGAATTTGGAGCCACGTCCCATCGCATTCGATGTCAAGATCCTTGAGATAATCGTCTTTATCCAATTTCTGGAAGTTGATGTAGTGATCGCAATCTTTCGTGGAAACAATTTTCCAAATTCCTGCAAATTTTTCGTGCAGAGATCTCGGCTTCGGTGGATCATACTGAAATTAATAAGTTGTTAATAAAGAATTTAAACAATTCATTTTTTACGAGCGGTTCAGACACGGTTGATACTGCAGGCGATGCGGGTGGATCAGATACTTCGGTGGAAACAAGAGGTGCCGGAGTTGCTGTCGGTGCAGGAGATGTGGACAATGCAGATGGTGCTGGCGGCTCAGATACTTTAGAAGCAGGAGGTGCCGGAGTTGCTGGAGGTGCAGGAGATCTGGGCAATGCAGATGGTGCTGGCGGCTGCGATACTTTAGAAGGAGCAGGAGGTGCAGGAGGTGCAGGAGATGTGGGCAGTTCAGATGATGCTGGCGGTTCGGATACTTGAGAAGAAGCAGGTGGTGCAGGTGATCCAAACGGTGCAGATTGTGCGGGCGGAGCTGCTTCCGGAACTGGTTTCTCGAGTTCAGTCTTGGACTCATTCTCTACAACGGGATTCATTTGAACATCTTTCGCTTGTTTGTCTCTGCTCTGCTTGATAATCCGTGCCCGGAACTTTTCAAATGAATTCCTGTTGCCATCCGTATCAGCTTGTTGTTTTACTTTTAATTCTGAAATTTCCGTTCGAAGTGCCTCGATTTGATTACGGCTGTCATCGAGTTGTTTTTGGTGCTCAGCAAGTTGTACTTGGTTTTCGGAAAGTTTTTTCTGATTTTCGGCGAGCTGCTTCTGGTTCTCTTCAAGTTGCATCTTAACGGAGTCACAGTTGGTGCATTGAACCTTCTGAAATAAAGATTTTACTATGAAATTTTAAATAATTTAAGAGCTGACTTCATGAATCAGTGAACGCAAGACGGCGTTTTCACTTCGAAGTCTTTCTATTTCCCGAACTTCACGGCGTGGATCTTCTTCGTTGTTCATCATTCTAGAATCGAAATTTACTGATTTTTTAGAAGTGAAATACTTATTGGAAATGAAAGTAAGCTTCAATAGAACTATCTGAATAAGGACATTGAAACAAACGAGAGAACGTGTCAGAAAATGTTGCAAAATTCAAATAAACTGACGCGTTCCTACAAAATCTGCAGAAATCGCTTCAAGACTCAACAGCAACAGAAGAATATGCACCTTTGAAGATACAGTGAATAATTTATTGATAAAACTATTTGGATCTAATTTTCATCACGAAGAATGGAACAAAAAAGCCAGAAAGAGTAAATTCATAAACATTTCTATCTGAAAGAAATTTACACCCGAACAAAAAACTGTTTAACTAAATAAATTTAAACTCCTTTACCGATTTCGGTTGAAGCTGCAGTAAAAGGCATAGTGTGATGAACCTGAAAAAACTGAGAAAACCATAGTTTATGAAACATTTAGCTTCGAATAGGCGCTCCTCCACTAGAAATCATCTTTCCATCGCTCCAATCCTATTTTGCACTCCAATACCTTTGTTTTTGGCTTCGTCCAAATTCGGGTTTCCGGAAGTACAGCAGAAGCACTATACTGGTTTTGCATGAACAAGGAAGTTTGAAAAACTTATTTTTCTAACTCTAACTCTAACTTGCTCAATTATCAAGTTTAAGATGTCATCGTTCATGTTGTCAAACAACGCTCGATTTTCTGCGGGTGCAGTACTTATGGAGTGGAGTGTCGTTGTTCTTCTTTACTGCGTTTGTCCACTCATATTCTCGCTTGAATTTTTTTCTGAGCTTTCTAGTAACCCTTCCTGTCCAATGAATTTGTGTTTTACTGTTTTTGTCAAATTATTCAAATGTGTATATCTGTCTTCATTTTTTTCCGTGTAATATTGGAAACTTTTTTTTCACCAATTCTGCTCTCCATGTATACACGCGTATATTACTCAAAATTTAGAATGTTAATATATTGTTTGCATGCAATAGACCCACAACATTTTTTTGAGTATATTCGACACAATGTAAGTGCGCCCCACTGCAAAAACCACACGCCGCTTGTTTCAAAATTGATTTTTGTCTGTATTTTGAACGTGTTTTTCCCAGGAATAACTTGTTGGTTTTCTGTTTCAATGAACGATTTTTCGTAGATTTACTCGTAAATTTATTCATTTCAAAATACTAACGTTTATAGCACTAACTACTAGTACACAATGGACGATTTACAATTCGAAGAAACCGGACGTTTACCGATTCCCAATTCAATGCATCAACATCTTCGTATGTTATTTATTACAAGAAACAATCTCATTATTGATTTTTTCAGAAATGAAGCTCGGTAAACCAACGGACATTCAAAAAACGCCTTCGCGAGGTGGTCTCGGGATGATTATCAACGAATCAAAGACACCTGGAGCTCGATCATTGCAGAGTTTGGCATCCGCTCGTAAAGCAACTACTTCCGTTGTAAAAAATACGCTTCCACTCAGCACGGAGTTCGAAATCTTCCAAGATGAAACAGAAGAAGAGCCAGTTGAGGAACAGAAAAAGCAAGCGAAGACGGTGAGTAGAAATATGCATAAATATTCTATTTCGGAGATTCTCTTACTAGTTTCGCGTATGAGTAATCAAATTCCCAATAGAAAATTCTAATTCATTGAAAATTCACTTCAAACAGAAAAACTGGGAACTCTTATTTTCATAAAAATTGGGCATTGCCGAGAATGCAGCACCAGACTATCGGTGTAGTTCCAAAAATTCAAAAAAGCAATTTTTCAAATTCTTTTTATAAGTGCTATAGTTAAACACTTTACCATTCTCGAAAGCTTTGTTTCTTTTTTTTAACATTCAACGAACCACTTTACAGATCGAAAACTCACCATGCTCTCCAATTGATACTGTCAACAGATGTCAAAACTATGACTCTTTCGGAGCTGATATGGCCTATGATTTGCTCAATTATCCAGATCAAGATGTCATTCTTCACGAAGAAAAACCACTCGGCGACTATATCGATCCAAAAGGTTTCACAGATGAAGAAATGGCTTCGCTTGGTATTGAACCATGGGACGAGTATCCACCGATTGATCTGGCTTCTCGAAGATCAGATGATTTCAATGAGGTCATTCAACAAGATGACTTCTATCACGAGGCTGATGTTGTATTAGAAGAAGCTAGTGAATCTGAATATCCATATAGATGCCCAATTTCGCTCGAACCACCAATGGATCATGCTGCTCGTCAAACACTAAGAGATCGTGTTGAGAAAATGTTTATGGAAGATGACGAAGATATTCATAGTCTTATCGAAGAAGCAGCTAAGAATAATATGTGAAACTATCTCCCATTTCTTTTCTCCGGAGTATTAAAATTCCTAGCTGGTTTTCTTGTCAAGTGGACTATCCACGCATATTCTCACTGGTATTTCTTCGCGATCTTTCGAGTAACCCTTTCTGTAAAATAAAATTGTATTTCACTGTATTGAATTGAAACTTGCAACATTATTGCAAACAATATTGAAGAAATTTATCGGCTCATCCATTCAGATCTTTGAACAAACTAATTCTTCCTATCTTCCAATATCATTGTCAAACCGTTCTGGCGTTGACACACCGGTTCAACACGTTTAGTTTAATCAGAGTCCATTTTTATAGTTCTTATTCCGAATGCTGGGAACCAATACGCTAGCTCATTATCTCAGCGATTTTCTGACGTCTCGATAAGATTTTAGAGCGTACATTGCAATAAATGAAACTAGTGGCAAAAAAGTATAAATTTAGGCTTTTTTTCAGCATAACGAATGTTCAATTGCCGTAAAATGTTTTCGTGTTTGTTGAACGCGCTCAGATTTAAATCTAAACTGAACCGAGTTGAATCAAAATCAAGCGTGCCCCTGCAGGCTGTTTGTGTTGTGTACTGTGTTAAAGGCTCAGAGCACGATTTGTATTTTTGCCATATTTTTTTTCTGCGAAATCTGTGAACTTCCCGCGCAACCAACTTGCAGTGAATTTTTTCAATCATTTATTGTATGCGAACACCTTCTGTTCTTTGCTGCTATTCTCTATTCTTCTTTGTATTGCAATCTCGTCTTCAATTATCATCAAATGACTACTACTATCGATGATCCTGATATTGACTATGACACAAGCTTCGAAGTTATCGAAACAGAGGAAAAGTTCGACGTAATTGAAATGTTGGATGACAAGAATTCTGAGAATTTCCAGTTGATTTCCAAAAAAGGAGAAACAGAAAGAGAAGTGAATGTTGATGAAGTGAGTTTTTTGTTTTTCTCGTGTTTTCAGTTTGAAACTACGACTAATTTCAAAATAATTTTGATTTTTAGGACTCCATGCCAATCCTAAAATCTATCCTCGGAAAATGGAAACCTATTTCATCGGCTAATCTCGACGAATATGCCAAGTATATTGGCCTCAACGAAACTGAGACATCAATCTGGAAGAATGGAATTATGTTCTACGAATTGAAAGATGGAAGTCTAGATTATCATATTATCATTCAATCCAAGATAGTCCAATCAGCCGGCTTCAAAATCAACGGGCAAATGATTGATCAAAATGATAAATTTGTGTATCAAGTCGAGAACAACATTCTGAAAACCATATGCACCAATTTACTAGACGGAAAAGAATATTGGAGAATTGAACGATTTGTGAAGAACGGAGAATTGAATATTGTGAATGATCATGGAAATTTCAGATGTGAACGAAAGTTTCAACGAATTGTGTCCAAAAAGTCTTAGATTAACTAACTGTATTTCATTATTTTTCATGTTTTTTCTTGAACATTTCAATGAACTGTAACTAACTGGCTGAACGTTTTGCAATTTGAAATATAATGAATATTTTCAAACAAACAAATTCTTTTTACTATTAGTCCGTCTCCTCTTTCTGGGATTTCAAAACCTCAATGAAGAGGGGCCTCCAACGTTTCCATTTTGTCATTCTCTCCTCGGTTTGTATTGGAAATCAACCCTTGTTTGTTGAAAGACGTTCTCGAAGGTCACACTACGCAATACACTAAATAAATAACCTGACATGGGAACTCTTGCCAGACTCCGCAATAAGTCTGATAGACATCAATCGATCTCTTCTTGAGATTCTGAGTTACCATGAACTCTGTTCCATTATCAATGTCATCAGATAGACGGTTATCTCAAAAAAGATTTAGATATCATATTCCCGGACCAATCGAACATTACACACCGTCTATTGGTTTTGTCTGACCCCGGGGTGGAGGTCCTTCAACATAATTATACGTGAAACAGCGAAGAAGATAAAGAGGGAGCAGGATGTGAGATTCTATTGGCAGATTAAACAAAGCTACGGAGTAGAGTGACAGCGCTGGTTAGTCTCTAAAAACGGAACACCTTTTGTTCTACCTACGAATTTATTGTCTCGGTGTTCTTCTCCTAGGAACATATTCACCTGTCAATATGGACTACACCTACGAATCAAAGATCATTGAAAGCTTCGAATATGTAGACGAATCGGAAGTGTCTTCTGGAGATGAGTCTTCTGAGTTATCTATGGTTTTGGAAGAAATGAAAAGACTTCGTATGGAGAACGCTGAGTTGAAGAATGACAACTCAGAAATCAAAGAAGCGTTGAGAAATGTCCTTACACTCCAAATGACTATTCTAGAGCAGGGATCAAGATTTGATCTGAAAAGTATTGGAAACGCCATCAATTCATTGAAAGCTGACAACTGCGTTCTTCACGAGGCGATCTACAGTACCCAACAAGAGATTCTCAATGTGAAGTACTTGATTGTGAGTGTCTTTTCTTTGTTCGAAAAACGGTCTATGAGTTTTCCTGTAAACTGTGCTTTGTAATTTTCTGATTGCTTTTTATGTTCTAATTTTTAAGAAGAACAAGAGAAGAAGTGACCCATGTGAGAATCCAATCGAAACAGAAATCAATGGAGAGTGGAAACTTATCGAATCGAATAACGTTGATGATTTTCTCTATTCTCAAACCGACATCTTTCCATTCGAAGCCAGCAGAATTCGTCACTCCAACGTTTGTTTTGAGCTGCAAAACAACCAAGTGAAAACGTGCAACTGGTTTTCACAATACTCAAATTTGGAAGTTCATTACTTCGGAATTCCGAACGAAGATGAAGTTTTATTCTTTGTGAAGGACAACAAACTGATCAGTGTTCAAAAGTCTCGGGAAACAAACGGAGAAGTATTCTCAACAATTGAAAGATTTATTGAAAACGGAAAGTTGCACATCGTCTGGGAACGCAATGGATTCACTTGTGAGAGAGTTTACGAAAAGGTTTGTTTCCTTCTTGATACATTGTTCCAAACGGAGATAAGACCAAGTGTTGAGTCAACATTCCATGTGTCCAGACAACATCTTTATCATGTTCCAATAATGAATATTATCAGTGAATGCAATATTTGTTAACCAATTCAGTCCTGAAACATAATATCGGTCTGTAACATTCTGCTATCTCTTTCAAAGTTATTGATATTAGGAGCAGATATGATGGCACTTCATACAGCTTTGGTCCACAGCTCAAAAATTTAATGGAAGGATTTTTGAAACGCATCGAAAAGTTAGAGAATTCAATTCATCAGATTTT
Source organism: Caenorhabditis brenneri (assembly GCA_000143925.2). Taxonomy (NCBI): domain Eukaryota; kingdom Metazoa; phylum Nematoda; class Chromadorea; order Rhabditida; family Rhabditidae; genus Caenorhabditis; species Caenorhabditis brenneri. The sequence continues at coordinate 906,170 of GL379855.1, forward strand.
TTTTCAGCTTGACAGCTGGTCTTCTAACACTGATCCGCTCAAAGGCACTGATTCAATTGCTCCATAACCCCTGCGTTCATCTCTTCTCAAATAATTGATCGTTTCTTAATATTCTCCCTTATTTATGGCTTATCGTGAGCTTCTAATAAATGTGTATATCCCTTTTCTCTTCTCGTTCTTCCTCTACGGACCAATCTCTATTTTCCAATTTGAACCTCTCACCCGTTGACCGCTGTGTTCCAAATTAATCCATCTCACATGCCAAACGGACGAATGTAGGTTGGTACCGTTGGACTAATAACCACCTTCTGATGAATATTCTGTGATATGAAGAGAAGCAGAGAAAAAGAACAGATGCCCGCCTTTTGCATACTCCACCCAATGCCCCGTTCTCTTTTCTTCAATGGTCCCTTCCTCTTTGCATCGATTGTAAGAACGAACGCCGCTCTCTTCGGTCATTGGTGTGTGTTGAATGACCTCTTCCTCGACCACACGAGAAGAACAGACGTTCATTATCCCGCCCGTTTGCTCGCAGATGGCTTTTTTGTATCTGATTTCTACAATGACTAATGAATATGCGATGGTAGTCGCATAATAGGACAGAAGCCTCAATGAGGACAGCCATTTTTTGAGTGAGCACTCTCTGAGCATGCTCCATGTTGTCTCGTCCAATTCCAGGATTGTCCTTTGTTGTGAACTAGTTTAGAATACATTATGTCACATTCTTTTCCCAACTACCGTACTCCTGATTTCTATCTTTTGCTCTCTCTAGCTCTCGAAAAATCCCGATATTTCAGGAACTTGGTAAAACCCCTGCTTTTCTTTTTTCTTCTTCTCTGCTTCTGGAAATGGCGAGCCGAACTGTCAGTGAATCGAGTTTTGAACTCGTGAAAAACGATGATGAGACTCATGAGTCGTTCATTCCAAAACAGGAAGAGAAGGAAGAGAATCATGATGTTCTCAGCCTCAACGATGACATCTCTTCTGAAGATGAGATATCTGATGAGGAATCGTCCGAAGAAAAATCTTCTGCGGATCACACTTCTGAACGCTATTTGGTGGTTGAAAGTGGCGTTATTAAGATTGAAAACTGCGTTCAAGAAGGAGGAGTTGTGGGTCTTACTGTCGAAATTCCGGAGGAACCTGTGGTGGCCAATGAGCAAGCTGAGCAGCTTGTCACGCTTTCCGATGACAATGACGACAAGATCGAGGCTGAGATAACAGTGCTCAAACGGGCGAGAGAGTTTGACGAAAAAGAGGAGACATTGGAGTCGTTAACCAACCAGGATACTACAATTGAATATGGAAAATATGATTTCGTGATCCCGAAAGCACGCTTTGTTCCGAAAACAGTCGAGAAGAAAAAAGAGATCATTGCACCAATTGCTGTCGAAAAGGATCCACTTGGAGCTCTTGCAACTTCGGAGCCAAAAATTGAAAATGTCGAGGAAAACACTCAGGAGCATACAACGATCCGACCATCAATCGAGTCGATCCTGATGGATGAGATTTCCGCTCTTCGTTACGAAATGGACAAGTATGCGAGTGCTATAGAATCGCAAGAGGATCAGGTAGATCGTTTGAACCGTGTTTTAGCAATGTTGAAATGGTTTTTTTTAGATCTCTCGACTCACCAGGCAAGTGGATTTACTCGAAGATGCGGAGGAGGAAAGAAAAAGAGCGGTTCGTTGTGTTTATTACCTCATATTTAATTCTAATCCACAAAAGTTTCAGCTCCTCGCTCCTCCAATTACAGAAGAGATTCGTGGAATGTGGCGACCGGTCAAAATGCAGCAGCATGATACAAGTATGATTAGGAACAACTTCTCGTTCCCTCAACGCTGGCGTTCTCTGATGTCGCATGTGAGCTACGATTACTCAAACGATCGTCTTTCGAAGTACAACAAACTATGCTGTAAGACATACGATCGTTATGAACTCAAATATGGAGTCGACATGAACCCAGAAGGAGGTCACGCAAGAACTTTTATCAAAGACTCTAAACTCGTCACAATTTGGACTAATGCTTCTGGAAAAAAGACTACTGAGGAAAGATTCATCGAAGAAGGCCAGCTCCATGTGGTTTTCACCAACAGTGGCGGATTTAAGACAACCAGAGTCTACGAAAGGGTCAAAAGCAAAACCGACGTCATCTACTCAATCGGAAGCGCCTGCCGTCACTATCTCAAGTTTTGGTGATTGATCCGAATTTCATTGATCTCAGTAAATGATTGAATCTCATTCTCTACTTGTAAAGTTCCTATGCTACATCACCTTTTTTCTAAAGTTTGTAATCCTATTCAAAAATGTACAAAAACACCAAAAATATATTTTGTATATCGCATTTCTTGTCAAATCGCTTTTGCAAACGTTCATAAATATAATTCTGATCTACTTTTTGAAAAACCGTCAATAAACCTCTTATTCTACAGTACTCTCCCGAATCCTTAAAATGTTCATTTTCAAACTGCAGAAAGTGCGCGCCAGTGCACTCATGGCGCGAGACTTTTATTTCTGAATTCCGCAGCTCTTCTCAATTTTTGCATGTTTTGCGTGACTTTCTTTGACAAAATATGTTGAAAACAAAGAATTCTGTTTTTAGATACGAAATGTAAAAATGTACAATACCTGGATTTTTGGTATAAAAAAATACAAAGCGAATTTCCGTGCGCAAGCTCTCGTGATCTTTTTTTAGTCAAATCTCAATGAATTCGTATAATTAATTGTTAGTTTCCAGGTATGGCTTCTAGTTCGACCGCATTTTTTCTAAAAGACGCCGGATTCCACATTCGGAATGTGCCGAAGGAGTGGAACGACTGGAACTTGTTCCATGTCTTCCAAAGTTTCGGAAGAGTTGGATATTGTCGTGTCGCCGGACAGCCCAACGACAATCAAGTGCAATTGGGGTGATTAAATAAGAAAAAAACAAAAAATAAACGAGAGATTTAAGGTTTGTGAATATGTTGTCGATGGCAGATGCTGAAGAAGTTCGCAAAAATCTCACTGATGGAATCCTTATAGGAGAGAACTACACGCTGAAGGTGAGTATATTTTTTCTAAACATACTTATGAAAGCCGATTTTCAGGTCAGTGACCACAAGAACATTGGTGGAGCTCTTCTTCCAATGGCATCCATCTCCGTCCAGAAGCTACTTTCCTCTCCACCACCGAAAAACAGCCCCATCCTTCTCTCATCTTCTTGGCTTCCACTCAACAAAGAGATTGAGGTTTCAAGGTTCTTTTTGGCACTGCCTAATCCTAATTTTCCAGGTTGACGTCGTGGATTATCTTCCGTCTTCTTCCGTCGCAGAGGATCTCTTCGCGTTGACGGTACTCCGTTTGAATGATCCAGTCGCGAAGGAAAAGTATGACTCGATGCACGAAAAGATGAACGCCTACGCCCAATTAGTGCCATTCGAATCTGATTTTCCTATTGGATATGATGGAGTGTACCGCGAATCACCTCGTTCAATTCTTCGTGCTCGCCGTATTTCGATAACCAAACTTTACCTTTTGGACCTTGGGAGAATCGTTAATTTTGAAAAGAACCGATGCTTTCACCTTCCAAAAGTATTCCAATCGATCCCTACAAGAGTGAGTGATTATCTTGAAGTATATTGAAAAAAACATTGTAATTAGGTCTCTCTCTGCGGTCTCGATGGTCTCACATGGTCGAAAGCAGCGATTCCGTCATTTGACAATATCCGTGAAGTTGTTCAAAAGTGGGGACAAATGGAGAACTCAACTATTCAAGCCATCTGCTTCGGATTCCAAGGGTGCATAAACATGATAACCCTGTATTGTGGAAAGTGTGAGTTTTTCTAAAAATAAAGTTCCAGTTCTAAAAAACCTGAATTTTCAGCCGTCCTCGCCGAACGCCTTCACCGGAAAGGAGTCTGCGAGTACCTGCCGAGAAGTCAGCAGCCACGTTATGCCTACTCTCGTGAAGCACTTCTTCAACACAATAACAACGGAATGGTAAGATAGTTATTTTTGAATTCATTTTTCGTATTCTTTACGTTTAGACTGCTCACATTTCGAACGATGTTGACGTTGTCAAGGACCTTCTCAAGAAAATCGATGGAGTCAAAAATATGCTCCGTAATTTCTAATTTATTTTCATATTCTCCCTTATCATCGAATTTTTTCTGTTTTAAATTGCACATGATTTCAAAAAATAAACGAGCTTAATCTTAGTAACTTGTTGTCTTCCGTTCAAATCAAAGAGCAAAGTGTAATTTCATTTAGAAACCCTTTTCTTGTGAGATTCATTCCCATTTATACAAAAAAGTTAAATTAGTCAAAGTTGCACAAGATATCAAACATTCGCAAGCGTAATCGACAGTCCCGAATTTACAGACAAGTATTAATTAGTTTTGTTGTTCCGATGTTGATGGAGCCATTGATCTCAGAGTTGGAGATTCACTGCCACTCAACATCTCGATTGATCCGACATCGGAAAGCTGATCTTCGTCGTCATCGGCATTCCAGACATCTTCGTTCAAAAAGTGCTTCACCACTTTTTGACGCATCATTTCCAATTTGCTGGCGCACATCGAAATTTCATTGCCGAGTTCTGAGGCAGCTCCGCTCTCCAAAGTCTGAAAAGAATCAACTGATAGACAGTCGAAATCACTTATGATTTTACCTTGACACTCATGGCAAGAGTCACTCCATCGAGAACGATTCCAATAACAGCCACACTGTGAAGGACTCCTTTCACAAGAGACGATGAAAGACGACCCTGGAAAAGATAGTTATTATAAAAAGCTCTTAGAGAAAAGTGAAATACCATTGAAGTTATGGCGAATCTTGCTCCTAAACCAGTGATTCCAGTCACTCCTCCACCGAAAACTGTCTTCAGTTTATTTTCGATATCATCATCATTCGTGAAATGTTTACAGAATTCTTCATCTTCTACAATCTTCTTGATAGTTTCCATCAATTCTTTTCGTGATTCGAGTAGTTCTTCGAAAAGTCTTCCATCTTCCGCAAGCAATACGGTCACCTCTTTGTGTAGGTTCTTCAATACAACATGCTTGGTAACTCCAGTGGCAAAATTTGAAACTCCAGCTGCTGTTCCAACAATCAGACCAGCGATGGCAACTGGAGGCATTAGAACGAGTCCACCGATGACTGCGAATCCGGATGCTATTCCCACAGAACTTCCAACTGTCGTCGATATTGCGCATCCTTTCTCCCAGTTGTCGAGCTGAATTAGTTCAGTTTAAACTTTTTATAAAGAGAGCAACGCAGTTGTCTATTTTCCCAAGGCTTTATTTTCGAACATTGAAAGCCACTTTCAAAAATCCTTACTTTCTGGGCGATCGCCTCCATTTGTCGTGTCATTCTTCTCCGATTATTACTCCATTTATCCAGAAACTCTTGTGTTCGTAGTGCCTTTTCACTGAGCTCTTTTGACATCGATTTTGGAATCTAAAAATCAAAAACAAACGTGGTAATCAAGCTGCAAATCAATTTTTAAACTTACGAAAAGCAAGCTCTCCAAAGAACTATAAATTGGAATCCCATTTTCTTCTGATCTTTCAGCCGATTGTGAGGTCGTCTCCTCGTTTTCGTCCTTTATCTGCATTGTTCTCTGAATTTGGAAAAGTTAGAAAAAATTTAACGAAAAGAAAAAGAATCCAGTTTATTAATACAAAAAATTACGAAATTGAAGAAATAGCGAAAAGAAAATGAAGGGAAAAGATGAAATGATACCACAGAAAAGTCATATCCTACACATCAGATGACAAACTAGAGAAGTTTAAAGAGTAAAAAGTATTTCGCAACTGCCAACAGAAATGAAACGTAGACTTTTCTACAGCAGGTTTCGGCGTTCTTTTACTTCACTGTTTTCCTTTTCTTAGAGGCATCATGCGCAGTATGGAGGGAATAGAAAGTAAAAAAGCTAAAGTCGTGTCTCAGATGGAGAAAATAATAAGGATTCAAGAAAGAAAAATAGGTTCGGTGGGTGGGAAAATCACACACCTTCTTACTATTTCTCAAACGAAACCACATGAATTTTGATAAACCCTTATTCAGCTTGAAAACAGAATGTACTAAGATTTTGGTAGGGTGCAATAAATATCATAAATATTTAAAGGGAGTGAATGAAAGAGGACAAAAATGAACAAAAAAAAAGATAGAATCGATTGAAGAATCACATGTTTACACCCGATGGCCTCTCCTCCTCCTCTTCTGTCGTTCTCGGGGGCCTCCCATGACACGTTGACCCTCTCGAAGAGAGATACAGAGATGGTAGAGAAATGGAAAGGCTCGAGACCATCGTTTCAAAAGGTGGCATACATTGGTTGATTCCCACATGAATTAGGACTACGGTAATGCTAGTATTCGGGGTACAATTTCAAAGGAAGAGGAATTGACTAAATTATGATGAGGAAAAAAGCGGCGAAACGAGGCATTATTATCACACATAGAAGAAGAAAATAGTTCCCAAGTATTATATTGATAAGAGAGTTCAGTAGAAGCGAAATTGACAAAAGAGGAATAAAAGACGAGGTTTCGATGATTGCTGATGTTTGGCTCCTACATCTTGATTGTGAGAACACCATTAACGATCCTGAAAGAATAAATTATTGAACTGATACATCAATTTTTTCCCAAAACCAAAACTAAAAGAAGGGGATTTCTAGAACAGAGAACACATATGATGTTTGAACTCCTACAAAATATTCCAGAGATAAATTACATCTCTGAAAAGATCTCTGTGATGCACAGAATAAGAGCTTGAAAACGAAATTAACGATAGAGCCAAAATGAACAAACATGTTTTTTGGTCAGGTTTTGTTTGTTTGCATTCTCACAGAGAAAAAACCGAGGAATAAACAGCTGACCGTGACTAGCTATTACTAAAATAAGAGGATAAGATTTAAAGAAAAAGGAGTTTGCGCCGTTTCAGTTTTGATATTTCGAAGTCAAAGGATTTTACATGCCTAGGACAGTTGAAAGAAGCACACTGAATAAATTGTAACCACAGAAAAAAAACCTCGCACACAACATTTAGAAACCAAATAAATGAAATAATAAACGTTTCCAAAAAGTTTCAAAACCCAAAAAATCATCAAAGTCACAGGAACAGAACGGAAAATTTTGAATCTTAATTTCCCATGAAACAACGACCAAAACACAACATTAATAAAACCAAAAACTACAGGGAGAACTTGCCCTCTTCTGATTTCCAATAAATTATGTCTTTTCTCCAGTGGCTGGAGGGGCACGCTGAACAATCAATTATGATCTTTTTTGTTGTTGACATATTTTAAAGAACTAAAGGCAATCCTTATTTCAACTAACCGACATATAGGAAGCAAAGGAGGTAGAAAGTGTTGACCACTTCTCCGCAACTTTGGAAGCTCCTGCGCGGAAGGAATCTTTCAAATCAGACATATCAGGAACCTGAAAAATTTGATGATTAAAGAGTTGCAGTTTCGTTAAACAATTGTTTTCAAAAAACAAAGGCTTACTTGGGTAGATTGTCGGTTTTGACTTCCATTTCCCCACAAATCTTCTGATCCAAATGAAGTTTGGCCTTCACATTTGGAAAGAGCACTTTTCGTTTCGAACTGAAAATTTTAGTTTTAAAACTTCAATACACAAGAACACTTACGTCCATTTCCGGCGTTCCGAAGTACATATCGCTAGAAATAGCTTTTGCGTTTCCAAACTTCTTTTGGAGATCAACATCCGAAATTGGAGCTGACCCAGCTGTGAGGCGAGTTGTTGGTGCACGTGATGTGGTAGATGAAGATGAGGAAGCGGTATAACGAGATTTTCTATAATATGAAATGACTTTGAAACTTTTAACACGAATTGAAGCAAAAACTCACTGGACAGGTTGTGTCTCAAATGAATCAAAGAAATCATCTTCCTTGTTGTTCTTGCTACTTCCTCCAGAGGTATAATCTTTAGTGAAGAAATCATCTTCATTGCTTGTAGTTTTCTTTCCATATTTATCATCAATAACTTCCCAATCATCCTCATCTTTCGGTGGTGCAGACTTTTTGAATGTAAGAACATCGTCTTGTTTGATGGATCGAATGCCACCTGCTACTGAGTGAGCAGCACGAGTTCTACCAACTCCTCCCATTCCCAATCTATCAACTGAAGCTGCTTTCGTCGGATCTTTAGCGACTTTTGCCTGAGAAACAATATTTAAAATGGAATCTTTTTTTTTCAAGAATATTACCTCCATTTGTTTTCTTTGAGCATCAATATCTTGCATGGCAAACTTCGCGCTCAATTTTTGCAAAGCTGCGGCATCATCCGCCTTTTGTTTGTTGTCGAGTTCAGTTTGATAAGCAAGTTTGTTAGCAGCAATCTCAGCTTCCTGCTGTTTCTCTTTCTCAGCTGCTCTTTGTTCGATTTCATCGAAATTGATTCGAACCTTTTGAGCTCCGAGAGTATTCTTCTTGGCTCCCAAAGTTGCTTTTTTGATTGGTTTTTTTAGAATAACTGAAACTGGAGCAGCCGTTGGAACAGGAACTGAAGCATCCAAATGGTCTACACTCGGACCATGTTGAGAATCTTCTGTTTTGTGTTCAGTTATGTAGGCATCCGATGACAAAGATGTAGCAGAAGCTGAAGTATGTCCGAAGTCTTGAGCGAAGAAGTCTTCTTCTTCCTGAAAAAAATTTTATAAAGTTGAGAACATTGAAAATAACTCTCTTACAGCTGTTTTCTCTTCGGCATGTGTGACAGTGTCAATTATTAATTGAGTTCCATACTTTCTTTGGGCCTCTTGGCATATTGCTGCTAGTTTATCACGGTACATTTGAGCAGCCCTACTCTTGTATTTCTGTTGAGCCTCGGTGGTGTTACAGCCGTGAGCTTTGAAAAACTGCGTAGCATTTCCATTTCCTCCAAGCTGCATAGCTCTCAATTGAAGCCACGTCCAATTAGTATCCAGATTGGTAGAACGAACAAACGTTAGATGAACACCAAGATTACGATGAACAGCCGAACAGTCGATGCATAAGAAAACACCGTAAGTAACAGTGCACCAGGTTGGATTACGGGCACCACAGTCGAAACAGAGCTGAAAAAATGGTTCCGTATAAGTTCCTCATTTTTTTAAAAGCATTCTCTTACCTTGTTCGGAGGAAGAGCTCTCATCTTCCGCATTGCTGTCTGCAAATCGACTTTTGAGGGACCATTCTCGTCGGACATTCTCCTGAAAGAATTAAAGTAAAGAACGCCACAAGCCACAATATGTTGAGAAAAGCATGAAGAAAGCTGTCAGACAGCTATACAAGAACATAAAATCAATCGGAGAAGCTAAGGAAGAAACCGGTTTCCGTGAAAGAAGAAAAACTTTATGCAACCCGCATCAGATCAGGAAGTTGCTGTACTGACAAGAGAATACGTATCAATGTTCATCCTAATGAATTTGATGAAAATCGACTGGAAATAATCGATTTCCAGCTTTACAACATGATTTTGCAGTCCTTCAAAAGATGCTTCGCATTAAAAAAAAGTGAAGGACACGTCGAATGTACGCAAACACCACCTCTGCGGCCGCGACATATGATTTTACGAACAATTCAGGAATTGAATCCGGATGCACCAAATTATTAGGAAAATTGGAAGAAGAGTTGTAAAAATTAATGTAAAAATTAGAAAAAAGAAAATAACTGATTTCAAAGAAAAAAAATCAACCGTCAACTGTCTAAAAATCTGAATGAATCAAGTAGAAACATAGAAACACGAAAAGAACTTAAAGGGGTAGTAAAGTATTCCAAAAATCGACCATGTTTTTACATGAATCGACGCAGAATTCGAGGCGAAATATGAATTCGTTTGAATGGGACTTCAAGAAGCATTTTGAAGAGAGTTATGAGCGCTCAAAGCCCCAAAAACCCCCAAAAGTTGGGCCCCTTTAGTGTTAATTTCTCACGT
>GL379855.1:919051-930965 GCA_000143925.2 Caenorhabditis brenneri
CAGTTCAGCACTTCTAACTTAATTGGAGAGCAGAGAGCTGATATAACGCTCGCCGTGCAAAAAGTCAACGTATCCCTATACATGGAATCGGGAAAAATTTTGGAAAAAAGTGAAATAAGTCTCGTAACTCGGCCCGAGCATATATATTTTATGTTGTATATCGACGTTATTGGGGACCAGCAATCTACTGGTCATACTCTCCCGAATACCATTTTCCAAAAATTGGCACTTATTGAATACAGTCAAAGTGAAAAATTCAGTCGTTAGAAGGGTAAGATTTTAGTTTGAGAGATGGAATTATTGGTCAGTTGAACTTTTTAAAGACCACTCAATTTGTGATTGACTGGTTAAAAACCCGACCGAATTGCTCAAAAACGAACGAAGTTATGGTTTCTCAAAGTTGGTCAGTCCGGTTTCCGTGGAAAATCATAAACTGCAGCCATTTCGCGGAACCTGCGCAATGGCCCCTAATATTTAATTTTTGTAATTTTTAGCCCCCCGTCTACCAACTGGCAAAACGACATCGAATTCTGGGTGTAACATATAAAGTACCTCCCTTGTCAGAAGAACGGCCTCCTCAAAACTAAAATCTTACCCTTCTAACGTCCTAGCTAACACTCTGGAGTATGCGCATACAATGAACTGATACCATAATGCTGAATAAAAGGACCATGCATAGGTGGTATTGAATGTGTCAATTGCAATTATCAAATCTTGACAGACACTTTGAAACAACATTCTTCGATTCCTTCGTTGTCGATTCAAATGTTGAATTGAAGATATTTTTGCAGTTTTCTGAATTGAACAAGTTGATTACAAGCATCAAAAACGAAAAAAAAAACTAACAGCATCGGAAACTAATTTCAGAAACACTATGACATTAAAAGTGTTGGAGATGAATGACATTGAGAATGCAAAGTAGGTGAAGAAAGAGCTCAGACGACTGGAGCAAGGAGTGGATTCAGGAACCCAACTTATGAGGTCTAGTTCGAAAATGAAATTACAGCCATCTGAAATTTCAAACGAGACGATTATACTGGATTTCATGAATTAGTTACCCATGAAACCAGGAAGGGAGATTGTGATGGATAGAATGAAAATTATTGATAAAAATATCTGAAAAAAAAACGCTCTATTTTTCATATGTCAAACTGTTCAAACTCTAAAATGCAAAAACTCACCCTGTTCGGTGAATACTTATATTTTGAATGGTAAGCTTGTGGAAAATAAACTGCCATCAAACGATTTCCAGCTAACAAAATTTGTGTTGTGGGACCTGAAAACTGAGATGTGTAAACCAGAACTAAACATTGCAATGATTACTGTAACTCCAGGCAAACCATCCAATTATCTGACCAGCCAGTACATTATAGAACGAAGGGAGATAATAGGAATTCCTGTAATTTTCATTCTTGAGTTTCGAATTTGTATATGAAAACTGACAAGTAGGTAACTGGCACTGGCCATAATAGAAATCCAACACAAATTATATTGTTGGCCATACTTTTCACCATACATATTACCAAGAATCCGCTGTTCAATTTGAATCTGGCAAATAATGCAATAGCAATTGTGAAGTTTAGAATGAGTCCAACTATGGATGTCTGGAATCAACAGTATTATCTCAAAATAGATAAAATGAACCCACCAAAAGCATACAAGTTGCAGCTATAACTCTCAATCTGGTGAAGGATTCCTCCATAAACTTTTTGCAAAGATCTCCGAAAATCCGAAACTTGTTGGTTTATATTCCGAAACCCGAAACACCAATTTGACACGAAAAGATCATGAGAAAATGTAAGAGATCACAGACTTTTGGGGAAATGAGCTGAAAAAAGAAGTAGAAGAAGGAGAAAGGCAATTCCCAGAATTTCCTCCACGGAGCTTGTTTTTATTGAACAAAAGGATATGGGGGTGATATGAGGTGTCAAATGACAGGGAGACTGCAGATGGAATGAAAGAGGAATCTTTTTTTTTTCAGAAGGAACAAAGCAGGTGAACTTCGAATCATGATTCAGAAGGTGTTCAGATGGTTGTCGTCATCAAGGTGAAACAGAATGAGAATGAGATAATGAGATTGATTTGTCTACTACCTTGTGTATACTTTCAGAATATCTTTTATTTTGTGAAGTCAGGGAAATCAGAAGTGTTTCTGCATATTTTATGAATATCATGGCATTATATATAGCATAGATTATTCTAGCAAGCTGATGGACTCAATCTGAGTTCAACTATAATGAAATGCTTTCATATATTTTTTACAGAAGGAAGGTGAAAAAGTGATAATAAACCGAGATATTAGATCACAAGTTTTGAGAAAGCACATATTGACGGGAACACCCTCAATCTTCACTTGCTCCACCCTAGGATGATAACCTATAAAAGTCACAGAAAACTGGATAAAGCCGCACAAAAATTCAAGTTTGAAATCAGCAGTTTTATTGAGTTTATTAGGAAGCATTTCCAAAAAAGAAAGAGCTCTCAGTTACTCAGGTTTCATACCGCCTGTGGTAGTTTCGATCAGAAACAACTAGCAAGTGGTAATCTGTCAAGTCAGATTTACTGAATTGAAATCAGAAATTATAAAACTCCTCAATCTTCGGTCCATGGAGTACTTTTTAGGGATTTCTATTCAAATACAAACCAAGAAAATAGCTTCAAAATCTTATGGTTACTAGCAAGTTTAGAGATGGTCTAGTTTCAATGCACAAGTTTCAACCGCCACAAGATAATTACTGAAATACTTGTTTCGATTTGATAACTGTTCATTGATAACTAAACTCGTCTCAAGTTTTGATTCATTCTTTGAAAACTGGTCTACAGAGTTCCAGAAAGAAAACAAAAGTGTAGTAAGTATCCACTCAGTGTTCTCTACAGTAGGCCCTTTGGTTTTTTTTTCAGATATGATACGTGTTTTGCTCACACTCCCCGAAAATGGTGTTTTGTATATTTTTTCAGAAGCAAACAGGAAAGAAAAGAAGGTGCTATTTAACAAGCCCAAAAATAAAATACACCAAAATGAAATTAGGAATCTTGTTAGCCGAGACAGCAAAGCACAAAAATGTCAAAAAAGAATATGTTCATTGCCTCATTTTCTAATTTTGAATGTTTTCGAGGAAAGCACGTTTTAAAGGGTCAAGAGAAATGGCATACACCCTCGCTTTATACATGATTAAATATCGAAGGAGCAATAGGTTCACAGATTGAATTCCAAAAGACTGAATTATCAAAAAAAATAAATATAACTGATTAAAGGCACGAAAATGTTCGAGATGGATACGATTGGAATCACTCTGAGAAAATGATTTATCATGAAAAATAACTGTTTCCCAGCAATCACTAGAACGCAGCTATTAACATAGTGGTAAGGAAAAGACAGAAGCACAAAACTATAAGTAGTTTTATCCGGAATAACAACTATAGAATTCCATTATTTCCTTATTAAACTTGGGTTATTTATCGTCGACTTCTGCTTGCCCAAGCAGATCACACATCATGAAAAATCATAGGATTAGCTTCTTGTGTTTTTATTTTGAAATTCAAACAACGAATTTCGAAAGTTTTTGAATTTTTGAGTTTTGATGTTCCGAAAGAACAAAGAGTAAAACCAAGCAAGTTCTGAGAACATGATGATGTGCTTCGAACTTAGAAACTATAGTTCGTATACGGTTATAATTAGAGTGAAGAAAGATTTTGAAAAGGAGGAAATTTCTGAGAAACTGAATTCAGTTCCTTCTGTTCCATGTTTTCCCTTTGAGATGTTGATACAAAAACACAGAACAGGGTCTCAAAATAACTAATTGGAATGATGAGATCTATTCTTGATCTTGAAGATTTTAGCAACCCTTCATCTTTTTAAAACTTTGTATCCAAGATTTGTTTGTTTTCAAAGCAACACAAATGATTCATTAGTCGATATCCATATTTATACAGAAAATAATTTTTGTCCTGATAAAGCTTCAAGACATACAACTACAAGTTTCCATCATTTAAATATTCAAATTTACAAGTATCTTTTTACAAAAAACTAGAGATCTTAATTATCGTACTCTTTCGTAACACCGATTCTCTCTTTAAAGTTTCTTCTTGGCAACGTATTGATCAGAAAGCTCCATGAACAGATTTGGGCATGTTCCTTTAAAAATAGATTTTGAGTCATTCAAGCAAAGAATCAACTCACCTTCATATTTGATTTGTGGTTGAGTGGTCATTGAATGTTGCTTGCAAATAGTGGAGAAAATACGTCTGGAGATCATTTTGCACGATGGACAATCACCATCGTAACAGTGGACATTACATCTGGTGGCAACGCATGAAAGGACTTTTGAGACGTCTTCGGTGAGGCAGTTGAATACACAGGTCTCGAGTTTTGGGCAGAGCCCGGCTGAAATAGAACGGCTATGTTCATCCAAGGTTACGAGCTTATTCATTGAACTCGTGACTTAACTTTCGATGCACTCGTGCACTTTTAGCTTTTGAAAGTTGAAGATTTCAAGAAACGAGTGTGAAAGTTTCAACTCGTCATTGAAAAATGCTTCGATTGGAACTCGGCTTTTCTAAACTCTAATACTAGGGTTAAGATTTTTTGAAATAAAGTAAATGAAGTCAGATTAAGTAAATCGTATCTGCCTACTGTATATAAGGTATCGTTGTTTAGTTTCACAGAAAAAACTACATCAACTACAACTAATTACATAAATCTAGGAAAATGCTCCAATGATAGCGGTGTAAGAGAGGAAAATAAATCTCAGTACAGAACAAGGTACACTAACCCTAATTTGAATCTGATTAACTCTACTGTTTCTAAGAATCCCACAAAATTCTGAATCCAAAGTTTTTACTCTATTACGAAAAACAGAGATAAGAGTCTTACAAGTTTTCTCTCCTTGAGCCAATGCACTCATCTGCTCCAGAGCATAGTGACAATGCTTGCATTGAGAACACTCATTTCCACATTTCGCAGCAATGCAAACCATGTCAAATCTGACAAAAATTGGATTTTTTGTGCTTCTCAAAGCCCGTTTATTAAACTCACTTCTCAACAAGATTTCCGAATACTTCATCTCTTGGTGAGTCTGTTACAATCTTCTTCACCATATCTATAAGTTTTCAAATGTTGGTTGTTTCAAAAGAAAACCCCTTATTACCTTTATCCAAACACTTCTCAACAGCACAACTGGTCATGAGAGAGCAAGACGTTCCAGATTTTGGACTGGAGCCATGAACGAAACCAATAAAAACAATACCAGCAAGAATAAAAGTGTTCATAATATTTTACAGACAAATTTCAGAGTCAAATATCTCAACCGGATAGTTCATACACTCATCTTTCATTATATAGGGTCCATCTGCAGAGGACCGCCCGTTTGTGTCCGAACAATAGCTTTTTGTGGGTGGGAGAATTGGTAAACGAGAAGCTTCTACGTCGTCTCTGCGTCTCTTCAATCACCATGCTATTTCGTGATGGTTCGTACAAGAAACTGTTTCTTTTCGAGTGTCACTGACCCCTCTCAAGGTGACCTTACAACGATAGGGAGAGGCGAAAAAAGAGGAGGAAGAACGATTTTATCGGTGTGACAAAGGAAATGAATTGGTAGAAAAAAAAGAGGAAAAAAGAAAAGAGAGAGAGAGAGAATGACAAGAACTTACACTTCTTTTTATGTTTCTGATAGTGTCAGATATAAAAAATTATGTCGAGAAAACAAATTGTGTGAAAAATTGTGTTCGCTGAATGACGGGGGTTTTTGTTACCGGAAATCAGAGAATCAGAGATAAGACCAACCCTAAATTGAAGGGAATATGAACATGTATTTCAAAGAAAGGATGCAAAATCCGAACTCTTAAGGATCACTTTTTGTTTAAGGCATACAGAGGACTACAGTAACCCAAAATGAGCAAAAAGATTGTTTTTCAAAATGCTCCCCAAATATTCAAGTTTCTCGAAAAACCAGCATTCTCAATTCCATCGTGAACGACCAAAAAAACACGTGGTCACCCTTTTTCCCAATTATCGATTCAATCAAAAACTCAAAAAAGTTTTAATATTGAAGTTTAATTCAAAGCAATAATGCGGACTCAAACATTCTCAGCTCCATCTCGTACTCCACTTCCGGTAACTTTTCCATTCAATCGATTGATTTGTTTTCAAAAACAATTCAGAAAAAGACTCGTCACCAAATCAACACTAACGTTTTGGCTCATCCACCAGTTTCGGTTGCCCAATCGACTCCTCCATCTCAACCTGCTCCAAAACAATCATCTCAATCCGGATGGGATTATTGGACACGTGTTTATTCGGATGATTCTGTTCCACCGCCTGCTTCTCGTGATGTTCGAATCTCTGATATGCTCAGTTCGGATACTTTGGTTCGTGCCAAACTTCTATTCTTGAATGTTCCAAGTCTTCCAACTGCTCATAAGAACATCATTTTGAATTTGGTGAAGAGAGAACTTTTGGATGATATTTCAATTCAAGATGTCGTTGTCATGCCACCTGGCAAATGGTTTCTCAACTTTTATCGTCCAGAAGATGCATTGAAAGTGTTGAAGAAGTTCAATGGATACTCGTATCGTGGACATATTCTTGCTGTTCGATTCTGTTATCCGGATGGAACGGTGAGTGAAAACGGAAGTACACTAGAGAAGGGGAAAAATTCAATATTTTGGAAATGATTTTTAAAAAATTGAAGTTTTGTAACGGCCCCGATTAGAAAAAACAATTCTGCTTAATCAGAAAAAATTGAAACAAATCTTCATTTCAAAATCCAAATTTTCAGTATGGCGATGAAACAGCTCTTGCGGAGTTGGTTCAATGCAGCAACACTGCCAAAGGACGGCTCTTTGAGCAAAAGGAAATTGTTCAAGATGTGAGATTCACTTCCAATTTTCTTCGAATTCCAATATTCTTTCTCTTCAGACTCTTGCATCCGAATGCTGGTCCGGTGCCGAGTACGAAGCATTGCAGAAGTTTGAAAACGAATTGGTTAATCTTCTCAAGACTCACGCCTATCTTCCTTACCATAGTGTTCTTCAAACAATGCGTGGCCTCTTTACAAACAAATCATCTTCTCCAATGAATTCGATTATCATTTGTGAAGCACTCACTCTCTGGCCAACTGGATTCATTCGAGTTTTCAATCGAAATGTGAAAGTGGTGTCGAATACAATGTGTCTGTCGACTAGCTCCTATTACACTCAACGTATTCATGATTCGGCGATGGAAGGTATTCTGATACATTTATGATGCACTGGACACTAAGAACACATTTGCAGGTGGTTGCACTATCCATCGTAATTCGTGGGAGCCGATCGTCCCGGATGAAATCCGTAGTGATGTTCAATTGATTCAATACACACTTTCCTTCCTTGGACACTTCGGACCACAACACATTGATGTGAGTCTTACGAATTCATCTTTTTATTCAAATCACCTTTCTTCCAGATTGATGCTCCAATCCGTATTCTGGCTCAATCTCTCCGTGGAACCTGGCCAAAGACTGGTCCAAAACTTGCCGCTCGTCTCACTGAAATCTCTTCTGGTTTCGTTCTTGTCAATCGTGTTCTTTACTTGTCCAGCAATCAGAATCATCATGAAAAAGTTGTTGATAATTTGGCGGTTTGTAACTTTGAAAGTCTAGAATTTCAAATTCACCAAGTTTCAAATTTCCAGACGTTCCAAGATGATTGTACCGACGTCTACTTCATTCCGCTGGATCGACAGAAAACGGAAATTGTCGACTTTGAGGATCTTTGATTTCAACCAGTCACCCTTCATTCATATTCCATCCAAATTCCTCCACTTCATTTCTCTGCCTTCTTCTACTTCTTTCTGGAATCTTGAACTCAAAACGCCTACTTCTGATGATGTGTGCCCATTCATTTTCCGGTTATGCTGTTTCAAAAATTGCTATACAAACAGCAAGGTTATTTGAATAAACCTCTCCCATTGTCATTCAATTATTTTTATTATTACATCATACAAAAGTAATTAGAAAGCTTCAAAATTACACATAAAATCTGGTAGATCTGGCTCGTCGAAACCTTCCGATTGTATGGGAACACAAGGGACAAATATGAACAAAATCACTGAAAGAGCTCAAGAAACATGGTAATGGAGAGCATGGCCAAAGGAAGAGAATGGCAAAAAGGAAGCATGAGAGAAATGCGAAGAGACCCGTCTCCCGATGCACATCTGATTCCACAATGTTCTGGAATTGAAGTCTTTTTTGAATTGTGGTCTGGGGCGCCTTTTGTAGAATTCTTTCTGATTGTTCTGAGTTTTCAAACTTCAGTCTCCCTAGTTTTTACAGTAATCCTTTTCCTGGCTCAGCTGCTCTTCCAATGGAAAAACGAAAGAGACTATTGGTTCCAGGTAATTTCAGTTAACCTCCTTTTCTCAATACCCGACCATAAAACAAGTGAAAAGACAAGAAACTTGTTCATAATTGTAAGAAACTGTTACAACCACAACAAAAGATCAAACTATGTATAGACTTGAACATCTTTTTTTGCAACTTTCACTACTTTCTCTTTTCTGTTTACAGTTAATTTGTTCCGATGGAACTGTTTCACTTACTCTACATCTGGAACAAAACAACACGAGTGGTTTATCCCTGAAATCGAGATCAGGCCAGAAACAATATTGATCGATTCGGGACGTTGGAAGACCTCTGATCTGTCTTCTTTCTTTCATTTCTTGAAATGAGCATCGCTCTAATCCAGAGAATCCTCTTCTGATAATTTGTCGATCTAAATTGTACTTCAGTCGATATGGCCTTCGTTTTGATCCGAGAGATAGGTCGTGCCACTTGTGGAAGTACCGTTGAACAATTATCCGACGACGTCTGGAATCTCTATGTGAATTCTGATTGTTTATTCAAATTCTTACCCTTTATCAGCCAACCATCTTCCATAGGAAACCTCCACAAAACTGAAAAATATTCCGAGAGCAACTCCAGAGGAAACAAGAATGAAAATATCCTGAATTGAGAAATAAAGAATGATTTCTCATCAACATCAGATCACCTTCATATTAACAAGTCCTAGTCTTGCTGGTGACTTATGAGCCTCCACAACACAATTTGGTCCTCCTCTATCTATCCATTTTTGGTCCAGGTTTTCCATAACGCCACCTGAAATGGATTCATTCAAAATGTGAAAATCAATGGACCATACTTTCCGACATCCTCAAAATTGCAGAAGTGATATGTGGAGTCCATGGACTATTCTTTTGTAATCCAATTCCATATGCACTTCTACCAAAGAGACTCCCACGTGTACGCAGTTCACAGTGACGAGCTGCTTCAAATTCTAAACGGGTTGAGTCCCAAATGAATGCATCCAAAGAGCCATTCAGAAGAGAGTGAACAGCCTAGATAGGAACATTTCTGAAAGAACTCTGGCGTCCAACTAACCTCAGAAGCTCTGTGTACATTATGAGGTTCCATTTTCCTGAACATTGATGAGAGTTCCACGTGTCGTTTGAAATATTGATAAACATTCGAGTTGAGAACAGTTCCGAATGAAAAGTTTGCTGATGGGTTTCGAAGCTGAAATTTATTTTTGTAAAGTTTCGGTTCTATCATTTTGCTTCTCTTACCCTAGGATCCGTGACTCCTGTCAATCCCTTTTCCGGTTGATCCAAAACTAAAAATGCAGCCAAGTTTGCAGTATAAGACGCAACCATAATCATACAAAATCCACACCAAACGATTCCCAAAACTCGAGCAGAACAACTCCTCGGTGTCTCTATAATCTCTCATTTCCATCCGCCTCCAGTCTCTCAAAAACTTACTTTCCGACACTCCACTATTCAACAAAACTCCCCAAACAAACCACATTGCTTCTCCAAAATTCACATTCTCATCTGCATCTTTTCCAATCCAAAGTTCAAATTCTTTCTTCAAATCTTGATCCATTTCCTTGTCAGCTTGATAGAATCGTTCAAATGGAGACTTGAAATCAAGACAGTAAATAGCCAGCCCAACGAGAATAACCGATATGAAAAGAGCAGTCCAAAGAGAAGATTGAAGTGGTTGGAGGAAGGATTGCATTGGAGAATCACGAGGAATCTGGAAGAGAAAGAGAGGACTATGTGTTAGATTTGAAGGCGTGTTTTACATTTTTCTCTAGAATTCTGATTCCATGATAAAGCCATGGTTCTGAAAAATCCACGATTCTTTCCCTTTCCGGATTGATTGTTATTCCACCAATTGCCATATCAGCTGTGTCGCCGTCTAGTTCTCCGATCACTCCACCAATTGTTATTCCGTTCTAAAACCATACGTAGGAGTTCAAAAGTTGAAAATGATCTCATATTGAATTTTAGCTTTCGATAAAGTTGAGGGAAAAACCAAAGCATAACTCACTGTCTCTGCCGCCTTCAAATCTCCATCTTAGTCCATGAGATGAAGAGAGAATGTGAAACTTGTGTCAATTGAATTGTTTGCCTGAAACATTCAACAAATGATTATAGTGCCTATCAAATCACCACCTTACTTCCGGAAGTGATAGATTGGAAAGAAGATCAATTGCTAGCCCAGCACAACAAAAGTATTCAGTGGTGTTGGCAAAAGTCATTGGACATGAATACCACGGACCAGGCTGAAAATTTTATAAAGATTCTCTTCTAAAATACGGTACTCACCACTACAATCTTATCAAAAATCGACCACTCTACTACCGTATTCCCCAGTTCTCTGCACTGTGATGGAGCGGTGACTGGAGTCGTATAGACGAATGGAGGATCTGCTACAGTAACCACCCGAAGATGTTTTGGAAGGGATATTTCGAGAGGTTTAGAACCACCAGCCCATTCAATGGAGTCTTCATCGAGACGGAGTAAATCGCCAACCTAGATCTCGATTGATTAGAAACTTGCTTCTTCACTTCTTCTTATCACTAACCATGTTTCCAACTTGTTTTCTCTCCATATGAAAATTAATAATATCATATTCGACTCCAATTCGTTCACACTGATCATTAAAATGTACTCGAGTTGTTGATGTTCCACATATTTCATTCAACAAAGCAGGAGCTTGAATTGTACTCCACTCTGCATCAACACTGTCTCTGTCGCATTCAACTGGAGGAAATATATCGATTTTTGACTCTTTGAATATCTTTTCCATCGCAGATTTTAGAATGGAAAATGAATCTCTTAAAACTGAAAATGCAGTTTGTCCAAGTCGACATCCAAGTGATCCATTGGGTACGTTATGAGCTTCTCCAGCACTTTCACTCACTATCCATACTTTTCCTTTTCCAGTCAAATCACCAGCATTTGCGAATATTCGGACAGCATCATCTTTTCTGAAAAAAGAAAAAAAAAATAGATTCTGGAAAAGGAAAATGTACAAACTTTGCAAATAATAAAATTATGTTGGATGTGACCTCTTCGAAACTCTCAGCCAAAGTATCATTCAAATTTTCATTTAGCTCCACTTCGATGTATCGTTGAACCTGAAATGTTTATGTTGCCCAGGTTCCCTATACTCCCAAAAATCATTTTCTGTGGTCCAAAACTTACAATGATTTTGAACTCCACTCGTCCCCTCCCAAATTCTGCCACCAATTGATCCGCATTGATATCCCCTTTGTCGATCAAAACAACCACCTGCGGGCCGAAAGTACTTTCATTTGTTGATACATTTCAGGGACCTGGCGAAACTGCAACCTCCATAACATGTTCGCGAATACAAATGCGTTTCTTCACATTGTAACAATTGGACGGAAGAATGGTGGGGAAATGGTCTTCCTACAAAAACTCTGCATCTCGAACCCTTAGTCCCACAAACTGGAAGTTTGTTAAACAAATAAAGGATACGCTGATGATTAAAAATAAATACCACAAAAACCCGGGCAAAGGGGGTGAGGGGATGGGGGAGAAAAAAAACAGAAAACCCCGGGGGAAAAA
>GL379855.1:945877-972527 GCA_000143925.2 Caenorhabditis brenneri
GTCTGAAGCAATCGGAAACTGTGATTTGTATCTTTTCTGACCCACTGTATTTGTGATAACTGGTTTTCAAAATTTGGAACTTTGGTTTCAATATCTTCAGTAATAAAAGAGCTTTGCACGAACTTGGATCTTTCACGATTCTGTAATAGAGACCCACCCAGCATCGTATGTTCAGATCAGCATAGCTCGATTATACTTGAAAATTTAGAGATGTTACCAACTAAGCAAATTTTCACAAAAGCATTTAAAATATGAAATATTTTATCAGTTAAAACTTTCTTGATAACTCTAAAGACAATCTATGCTGTTTTCTATTTTTTTTCCTATTCATAATCAGTAGGATGCCTGTACTTTCCAACATGGGCGGTCCTTCAATTCCTCCCCACAGAAAACGACAATGAGAAGATGATAGTGTAACCGTTGATCTCTTCTAACGTATCAGTCTCAGTCGTCTGCCATTCTTTCCAAAAGTCAATTCTGCAGAAAAAAAACATTGAATCTGAAAAGAAAGCTTGTGATTCTCACAGAATTTGAAGCGGTGTTCCAAATATTCTCCTCTTTCTCTTTTCCTTTTTGAACTGGTTTTTCTTTTAATCGCAACTATACGTTGACCTGTTTATTCTCACTTTTTTGGAAAGTGAATCTATTGAAAGTTATTCATGAGCTCAACAGTTTCCTAAAAGTTGACTACGCGACAATGGAACTGAAACTAACTCATCAACAGTCATCAAGCTGTAAAGTACCACTTTTCATTTAGTTTCTCTTTAATTTTTTGAAAACAAAGCTATTCGAAAAATGCCGTCTATTTTATTTTTCTTTCTTCGAAGTTCCAGTTTTCTAAAAGTGTAAAAACTCCGCCCAGCTAATTCTCAGATCCACCATATTATCATTTGATCTACCCTCTAGGGACCCCTCGTAGACTACGGGCAACCTGTAAACTACAACAACAACATCATTTCCTCCTCGTTTCAAGATATATCATCTCTTCTTCACTTTCTTTTCCGTTTTTTTTTTAAATATTTTTTTGCATCTTACTACATTGGTCGAGGCTAGAAAATTGCTTAAATTGGAAGCTATTCCAAACTGAAAACACTCAAAGTCCATCCGAGTTTTTGGCTTTTTGGAAGACAAAGTTTTCACAAAAAAGGGTGAACATCGAACAACTTTCACAGTCATAAAGAGCAATGAAAGTGATATTCAAAGAACTAATGTTTTTTTTTCTTTTCTCCATTTTATAACAAATCATCTTCTATAGAAAGATACCACACACCGAATAAATAGTGCCATTCTATTAGAGACACTACATCACTCTTCTTCTTTCAAGTAGCCTCTCTTCTTGTGTTTTGTCCTCCTCACCACCAAGTATTCTTTGTACCTTCCACTTCTTTTACCTCTTCAAGATTAAAATCTGAACCTATTTTTCTTTTCGTTCCAGATGGCGCCGACTCCTCCTCCTCCATCCTCTCCTCCTCCCTCTTCCCTCGTTCCGGAGGATTCTTCTTCATCCTTCATCGCCTCTCTTCACTCACTTCTTCCAACTTTCCACGTTGAAAACGGAACTCAACTGTTTGTCACAATGATTCTGATGATTCCAGTTGTTTATTTAGGATATCGGTTATACAGGTGAGGTTTCGAAATGTAGTTTCCTTGTGTTGTTTCTTTGAGAAAGCTGAAATGGTTTTCTATTTTTCTAGACGATCGTTTCCTGTTTTCCTCATAAAATTCATTTTCCAGAACATTCTTCGCTTTCCTAAAAGCCATCTTCATTTATGTGGTTGCTCCTCTATTCTACAAACCAAATCTGGAACAATATAAACACAGATGGACAGTTGTTTCCGGTGGAACCGATGGAATTGGAAAGGCCTACACAATGGAATTGGCAAAGAGAGGGCTTCGGAAGTTTGTTCTAATTGGAAGAAATCCAAAGAAATTGGAGTCAGTAAAAACTGAAATTGGTGAGTTTTTCTTTCTTCTCTTGTTTGGTTTCTTTGAAAAGTTCCACAATTTCATTCTCATATTTCAGAGGAGAAGCACTCGGACGCTCAAATCAAAACGTTTGTCTTCGACTTTGGTAGTGGAGACTTTTCGCGTCTTCGAGATTACATCAGCGACATCGATGTTGGATTTGTCGGTAAGAATTTGAAGAAAATATGAGGAAAACGAGGAAGAATGTAGGGCAGATTGGAGTAAAAGATTACCTTCGAAGATCTTGAGAAATAATGGGAAGTGAATAAGGATACTTGAGTTATGATTTCGAAAAAAAGAAAGAGTTAAGTAGTCTGATCTAAACTGTTTCGTTGATTTTGTATACGTCTAGACATCTTGAACATCCAAATGTTGAGTAAACAAAATGGAAATTACCAAAAACGCTTTCAAGAACCGGTAATTCTGATTGAATTTAAGTGAGGAGAATCGAACAAACTAATCTGAATTCGAATGTGACAATCTTCTAACTAAAACCGGATAGTTAGGTAAACTAACTATACATTATTTCAGTGAATAGTGTTGGAACGGGTCGTGATAACTTGGAAAGATATGGAGACAATCCAGCTGAGGATACCCAAATCTTGAGAGTGAATGGATTAGGAGCCGCTGAGTTCTTGTCCTGTGTTCTTGCTCCAATGGAGAAATCTGGTGGAGGACAAGTTGTTGTGCTCTCTTCATCACAAGGAGTTCGCCCAATCCCAATGTTGGCAGCATATTGTGCTACTAAGGCTCTCATGACTTTCCTTTGTGAATCTATTGATCGTGAATACAGTACAATCAATGTTCAAACTTTGATTCCGGCTTTGGTCGCCACTAAAATGACCTATTACACGGTAAGCTGTATAGTTTCACCAAAAGAAAGCTGAATTATTTCATTTTAGGAAGGATCCACATTTGTTGTAACACCTGAAAACTTCTGTCACCAAGCTGTCGGTTCGATTGGTTTGACCAAAAAGACAGCAGGTTGCTTGAACCATGAACTTCAAATGCTCGGATTCCACTTCTTCCCGTGGACAATTCTCAAATACATTATCATGCCAATTTACATTCATCAGAGAAAGCGTGTCACCGAATTGCACAATGCAGAGCAACAAGTCGCGCTTCAAACTTTGAATGAGGAACCAGTGGAGATGAAAACAAAGAAGACTATCACCCGTGACTCAGCCACTGCCTAAATCTATAGGATTTTTAAAAACTAACTACATTTCCCTCTGAAAATTTGCTTTACTATGATTTATAATCGCTAATAATTTTTTTAGAAGCTTTTCTCTTTTATCTCAATATTTTTGTACTTTTTCCTCTATTCCGAATCGGAAGAATAAAAAAAATTCGCGTTTCCATTTAAAAAGTTTTCGCGGGAGCGATACGGTTGCAAGGACTGGCCTGCACATCTAACGCTTCGCTCGTCAGTTTGAATTTTAAATTTTCACCGCTTGCTTCAGCTTTTTGCTTTACCGAAATTTTGAGCGACAATGTTTCCCAATTGGTTGATGCGAAAAATATTAAATGATATTCCTGGTCAAGAAAATTTCAATCAACATGAGAAGCAAAACTGAAATGAGATGCTTCAGCCTTGTAAATGTTATCGAATTTTTTCAATGTGTACGAAGTAACGGAGGATTGAATTTTAGAATCTGTCCTTTTTTTTTTTTTGAAAAAATGCGCTCAAGTGAAAGCGTTTCAGGTTTTTTTTATCACGAATTGTTCTTTTCATCTCGTTTTGAATTTTGTTTTCCATTCCGTTTCTCTCTTTCAACTGCTTCTTGGTAATAATCGATCATCTCTTTTCACTTCCAGGCTCTTAGAGTTTTGAAGAACCATGTCGCCGCCACAACGGATTAATAAAGGACATAAAAATAAACAACAAAACCGGTCTTTACAAGCTCTCCCTCCACAACAAATGGTCCCATCGTTGCTTCCACCAACACCTAATCTCTCTCCACAACAAATGGTCCCATCGTTGCTTTCACCAACTCCTAATCTTCCTCCACAACAAATGGTCCCATCGTTGCTTCCACCAACCCCTAATTCCGCTCCAACTACTCCGATGCCACTTTACCCAACAGGAGCTGCTGCGATTATTCCTGCACCACCAACCTATGAACTGTTTCCAAATCGGATTTTTGTCGGTGGATTTCCATTATCAGTAAGTAAATGTTATTTTCAACAATCCTGAAAAGAAACATAACTTTTCAGACTACAGAATCTGATCTACGTGATCACTTCGAGAGATTTTTCCCAGTTAAAGATGTCAAAATTGTTAAATCACTTGACGGACAATCGAAAGGATATGGATTCATTACTTTCGAAACAGAAGATCAAGCAGAAGAAATTCGCCAATTCGATCCGAAGCAATTGGAGTTTCGTAATCGAAAACTGAATCTAGGACCAGCGATTCGTAAAATGAATTACGGTGCAATTCCTCCAGGTGACTAATATATTTTTGTTTTGAGTTTTATACCATTTTTTCCTAGGCTATGCCTTTGCCGCACCCAACCAGTTCTATCCCGCACCACCTGGACCATTCGGATATGCTGTACCCGCTTCACCTGGAGCAGGAGGTGGTTTCTCTTATCCACCCGCTTCACCTGGAGCAGGAGGTGGTTTCTCTTATCCACCCGCTTCACCTGGAGCAGGAGGTGGTTTCTCTTTTCCACCCGCTTCACCAATGTTCATCTATCCTTCATATTGAGATAAAAAGACACCCTTGTACGATTCAAATACTAGAATTATCCACACTGAACATTTCCTATACTCCTGCCCACTTTCCTTGAAATTGTTCCATCTTGTATGCTTCTAAAGCAACCATTCCCCCTTTCCCACCTGAAATATCCTTCCTAGCCTAGAACTATCCCTAGTATTCGTCTTTATTGTATGCCCCCATTGCTCAAAAAACAAAAATAATCACACACCCCGGTCCTCAAAATTGCCCAAATTACACCATAAAATGTACTACAATTTTCACCGAACAACCCAATATTTGTGTGATTTTAATAAATGTTTCAGCGGTGAAATATGACATATGGGGTGAATGGGGTTTTAATACTCCAGAATTCAAGATGAGAATGAAAGTGGAGTGAACTACAGATTTAAAGAATGGATGACATCGAATCGGATACTGGAGTGCTGTTTGGTGAAACTTTTCATGAAACACAGGAGATTCTTGCTAATCCTGGATCCTTCTGTCCTCATTCATTTTCCTTTTCCTCATCCTCAACATTTTTTACCGGAAACCACTGTGTCTCTTATCCTGTCCGCTATCATCAATTCCCCTTTTCACACACGTTTCTTACGTTTCTCCTCATTTCTCATTATCCATTCGGGTTGATCTTCTCTTTTCATAACACTTTGCCTCCTGATGATTGTGATTTCAAAGAGAATCAAGGCGATCCGACGATGGCCACCGATCGGTCGCCCCCCACGGCCGTTTTGTGACATTTTTTTGCTGCGAGAGTTTGTTTGGTTAGTAGACGTTGCTGTAGGTTTAACAGTTGTCACACCCTTCGATTCTGATGATTTTTCTGAAAAATTTGATATTCTAATGGATTTTCTAGGAACTGAAAAAAATAAATAGTTCTTCAGAATAAACTAATCCTTTACTTTCAATTAGAGTATTTTCTAAAATTAAACTTTTAGTTTTCAGAAATGACTTTGTATATGTCCCGCCTTTTCATAGCTAATCTCATCCCCCCGAAAACTGTTTTTTTTTCGAATTTCCCGCATTTGATAACCGAAGGTGTCAATTTGACAAAGCAATAATTTCTCAACTAATCACATAAAAATGATGAATCACCATCCGCAAAAGGGATATCCGATCACAAACAACCGCAAGTTTTTAGATCATCATCATTCTCTCTTTTTCCTTGGCGGACCCCTCATCGCCTTTTTTTTGTTCTCCGTTCCACTTGTCTGCGTCTCTTCATCTCTCAAACTATTCTCTCATCACTTCTTTATTCGTTCAATTCGATCTGATAAATTGATAACCACACCCCATGAATGAATGAATGACAGACACTGTTTGTATGTTTAAATTCCACATTCAATGTTCTTTTCGTTTCGGTTATTCCGTCACTCGACCCGAACACGAACACTTCATTTCCACAAAAAAAGAAATGATGATGTCGTCACAATATTGAGATGATGAAGAAAGAAAAAAAGAGAGAGAGAGAGAAAAAGAAATGATTTTAGAGAAAGTGTTTAGGAATTGGAGAAACAAAGAATGTCATTTGACACTTCCGTGAAGAAAAATAGTTTTACTTGACCGTCAATTGAGATATCAAAAGGGAGTAGGAGGAATGTGGTTTTGTTGAAACTTTGATTGAAGTTTCGGCCCGAGTTTAAGAGGAAGAGTGTTCAGAGAGAACATACAATAGGAGGTTTCAGAGTTCTCAATTCTGAGATTCCAATTAGCTTTCACAATGTATTTTCGGAAAAGATTATAATAGTCAATAAGGGAAAGGGATACTGTACTGCGTCAGATTGAAACAACTTGTTGTTGGAATTGAAGCTACAACCCCTGATAAAAATATACACTTTTAGAAGAAGATGTTCTATTTTACAAAATTCTTGACTTTCTAGAAGTTTTGATTGTTTCAATTCAACTTCGAATACATGAGACTGCACATGTACAATACAGACCAAATTGAAATAGAAATTCAAAAAGTACGATCCCTTACTTTATACCTTCGTTTTTAGGGGCATGTTTGATTGTAATTTCCAAAAAATATTTAAGGGAATCATCGTATTTTCAGAAGATTTTTGTTCCAAACTTTCCAACATTCAGGTCTTATAAACTATTCTATAGATTAAGACTCTCGACTTCTGCTCCTAGATTTCCAACTTTTTAGTAGCCAACTCAACCTCAAATCCTACTTCACAGGACTTAACAACTCCTATACCATTACTCTCTCATTGCTTCCTCTTCCCATTCTCTCCTCCCTCTTCGCCCTGCTTCTTTCCAATTTGCTCCCCAAGTCGTTGGTCAGAAATGCACACTCAATGACCATTTGTGACTCACTGACCACTCTCCGATTGTCTGCGTCTCCATGTTCTCCAAACTCTCTCGTCCCGTCTCTCCGCAATTAGAATATTGAATGTCGTTCCGTCCCTCGCAGTTTCTCCCATGTTTGGCCATGTATATGTTTCTATTCCAATTTTATCATCTGCGTCTCGACAACTCTCGTCACTTTTTTCCCACTGATTATCGATTGATTGTCATTTCCGGTGGGGCATGTATTCGTCTCCGATTGTCTTAACTATTTCTTCCCTTTTTTCTTCGCCGCCTGTATTAGTGTTTATCAAAGGAGAGGAACAAGTGGTTGAAGGCGTTGAGAAGTTGTTGCCGAATCCCCTTTTGCGCCGAGTTTCTGAACTTCCCATGACTCATTTTTCATAATTCTTGAACACTATCTTGTTTTTTTTGTTGTTTTGAAGAATGTAATGACAAACTTTGTTTTCACTGAATGAAGAACTTTTGTTCTATGTTTTATGTACTATCTCACAGCATTACCCACCTATCCTCTGACAATTCGAAAGTCTTGGTTTCTGGTGCACATCGAACTTTTCTCATGTCCGAGTTTGAAAAGAAGGAGGAAATGGGATTTCTCGAGTTCCGTTTTGCTTCTATGGAAATGTGTCTTCTCTCTTTTACAAACCTTCGTTGAATGGTTTTTTATCAACGTGTTCTGAATTTGTTATATCAGTGAATCAAAATCTCTGCTTTTCCTCATTTCCCCGAGCCTTAATTGTTCTAGAACGTCCTTAACACCAAAGCCTCTTGTTCTCGAAAACGGTAAAACTCGATATTCATGAAACCGTTCTAATAGGAAGATGACTAAGGTTATGCAATACTTCTGATTCTCAAGTTCCAGAGTTTTGTATCCGAAAATAACCACAATAGATGAAACTGTCCTACTGAGTTTTCAAGAAGACTCCATTCCATTCCTATAAAATTCAGGCTTACCATCTCTAAACATATTATATTCCTTCCACATTCGTTTCCCACTAATCATTCTCTCATGTAATCTTGTGTCGACTCGGACACTAAAAAAGGAAAGAAAAAGAAAACTAATACCCATAAATCATGCGTTTTCTTTTCCACTCTCCCCCACCATCATCTCTTTTCTCACTTTCTAGATTTTCCCATAGTTGTCACCTCTTGTTCCATCTAATCCTCTTGCTTTTTTGGAAAGCTTTTTTTGAGAGGCACTTCAAAACTGACACCTCTTATATTTGGTAGAAGGCCCTCCACCACCACACCTTCATTTGTTATTTACATCCTACCTACTGTTTTGAGTGGGTTTGGAGGAGGGAAAAAGAGATAGATATAAGAGTTTTTAATTAAATATCCAGTGGGCAGCACAGTTTTACCTTTGCATATCTTAATTTCAAATTCTTATTCGAAATGATCCTGCTCTGAATTTTGCAATATTTTATTTCAATTTTTCTTTTATCAGCAATAATTACCCCTAGTTTTTGTGATACCCTCACATTCCTCAGTCCCATTCTTTCATATTTCTGTCTTCCTGGTTACTCAACCACAGTCTCATTCTCGTTTCCCTTTCATGACCAATTTCCCATCGGGTGCTCCTATTATTATCAAAAAATTCATATCAATTCCTATTTTTTATTACAAACATAAAGGAATATAGGTGAGCAAATACCCTCGTGACAATGTTTCGGAACACATATCATTGTTGTGTGATATCAGTGATAACCATTCCTCCTCCTTCTTCCGTTTCGATTTATTGAGGATGATTGCGGGAACGAACACAATCCGGGTGTAAACATGAAAGTGAATGAAGAGAAAGAAGAAGACGGGGGGAAAGAAGATGAATACATTAATGAATTGAAACGGACTGCTCTTCAGAAAATAGGAAAAGGAGGAGCACATGAACAAAAGGGCGAATGAAAAGGGTGAAAAGAAGAGGAGGAGGACCACTGTCTTTCCGGATGAACACTTTCAATTTGTTCATAGAATGAGTATCTAGGGAAGAGCAAGCAGTCACGAATTCGAATTTTAATCGTACGCTTTTCAAGTTTCTGAACTTTCAAAGTCATTTTTTGAAAGTTAGGCATTGATGGAATGTATATAGAACAACTCAATCATCATTGCTTTGCTGGAATTTGACCTGTTTACAAGAAACTTTTGAATCAAAAGATCCACTCTGCTAGAAGTTTCCCAACTGCTTGAATCATCTTCTCTCATTCCATGTTTCTAAGAATTCTGTTTCCAACCATTTTCATATGTATGTCGTTCTTTACTCTTCCATTTCATTCCATCCATCCTCTCCGGTCAGTTATGTTTGCATTTCATCCCATTCCTTCTGTTTTCCCTTGAGACATTCTGAATCTTTTCGCCCCGTTTTCGTCGCCTTTTCACGTCAAAAGTGAAGAAATGTGTACTAAATCCGTCCGTCGTCCCATCTAATTTTCTCTGCTATGTCCCATAAATTGGTAATTTGAAATTCCCGCCAAATCAGAAAATGTCCCAGTATAATGTTTGGTAGTAGTTGTATTCCGAAGAGCAAGAAGGGAGGAGATGAAAAAGCGGCATGATGTTTATGTGTGTTGTTCGGATTATTTGATTACTCTTTTCGGAAGAGTCTCTCTTTCTTCCGTTTTCTCAGCACTACCGGATGGCTTCTGTACACGGCAGATCATGAGAACTGCGGTAAAAAGGACCCCTTTTTGTTTTTCAACTTTCTTGAAACCCAAAAAATCCAATCTCGTGGGTTCTAAATCTCCCAAATCTCTATCAACTTAGAGTCATCAAGAAACCCCTGTTGATAAACCAAAACTCAGCAATTGAGATGTGGTGCTTGATAAATTGATCGACTTTGTGTATTCCCTGAGTGTAACATTACCCCGTGAGCATCAACTGAATCATGATGACCTTTCCATCTATTCCCTTTCTCTCCGGTCAGTAAATGTCATCCTTCCTTCGGATCGTCTATATCGTGTCCATGGGGTCGGTTTGTCAAAAAGACAGATGTCCCTTCAATCCCTCTTCCTTTTTCTTTTTTTCTCTTCACTCAGTCATTTTCTTTTTCCTGGTGATGACCCCGAGGTGCAAATGTCTGTCCGTGCGGGGACCCTTTTGGAAGGACACACTCCCAGAGAAAGATAGAAGAATGAGACATCTGTTCATTTTTGACCTCACTTCATTCTCTCTTCGCTTCGTCAATTGCACTTTTTGCACAACTAACTTGTCGACTTGAATCGAGAAAAATCGGTGTGAGAAGAGGCAAAAAAAAGAGATGCGTTTCGTGTTGAAACCACCACTTTTTGTCTCTTCTTTTTCACTCGTATTCACCCACTCACCATCATTCAATGACGCCTGTTGCAGGGCAAATGAGTTTCCTTGGTCCGAGAACTCACTCTTCGATTTCGTCATTTTGCTTTTGTAAGGGAGAACTTTTCAGAAGAAATGACTGAGGTTTTTTGAAAATTTGAATCGAAAATGTATGGCAATCATCTGTTATGAAATCTTACTGAGCACATTCTTATACAGAAGAGTTTTCGTTGTGGATGTCTTTTTTGAGAATCAGAATCCATTAAAGAAATGTTTTGTGAAATGCTCCAAAATTATTTTTGAAAAAAGTTTCTAACTGCTTTTTTCTATTTTACTATTCAGGATTGCCTTCAATTAATTACAGAAACTAGAAGTCACAAACATTCCAGCACTAGGATTACTGTAGTTCCAAACAAACTTTTCGATTTCTTGTACAGCCCTTTCCAATCATTGTTCAATGTTTCACAATAACAGAAAGTTTCCAAAACTTAGCTGTGTTCTGCAAATTATGTTCCAATGATTTATTTTCCCCGGGGACAAAAATCTGAAATACCACCTGAGAAGACCGCCTGACCTGTACACCACCACTCTTCCTCCACAATACTCGCCAATTTCCGGTGATGACCCCCCGCACTCTTCCCTATTCATCTGTTTCTTTTTCTGCAAAACCGGTCGAGGTGCCCCACCATTCTGTTTTGTCCTTCAGGATTTTCCATTACTTTTAAAATTTGACTCTCAATTTCCTCCGGAGGTTGGTAAAGTGACACGATGACAATGATACCTTCTGAGTGTGGGCGGATAAGTGTATGTGTGGTTGTATGGGATGGTTTGACCTACACGTCTAATTAGCTGTGTCGCTCAATTCGATCAGTTCGTTTCCCAACAGTGGATTTCCCGTTGAATGAAGATGTTGTCACGTATTCCCAACAAATTCTCATTTTTGATCTTCAAAAGTCATCGAGACACTCGAAAGTATTTCGAAGAGTATTAGCGTTATTCTAGAAAATTAAGTGAAGCCTAACTCATATCCTGATGCTTTTCTGTAACTCTACTGCTCAAAGTTTATGAAGATCAGAATCGATGGCCATTCCCCATTAGATTGATTTCAAACTGTGAAAACAACTGCAATTAAGAGATATTTAGAGACATCTCGTGTTGTAACAGCTGTAGTTCAAAAAACTTGACTTCCACATAATCCTTTTCGAAACGAAAACTGTTCTGCTACACTGTGAATCCGATCAGAACATTCGAAACATTTAAACCATACCAAACTCTACTCCTTTTTCTTTCATCTTTTTTCGTCCTTCTCCTCCGTTTTTCCCCGCCTGTCACCTTTTACATTACCCTATCCATCCGTTTTCGTTCATTCTTTTTTCCATTCATCGATTCAGTCGAATCAATTTCAATTTGATTCTATTCCACTCTTACTTTTTTGTCTCTCTTCCCAAATAAACAAACTTTATCGCCCGGGACCGGGTCTCTTCATTTTCCTTTCTTGCTGAAAATTTAGTTTTGTTGTAGTGACTGGAAATATTGTTTTTCATACTTTTTTGAAAGAATCGAGAAAATTACGATGGATGAAAATGTATGAAATCATATGGTAATACTAGTTACGCCACTTCCGATCTAATTATCTGATGATTTGAAACTTGTTTTGATTTGGAAGAGACAGAAGATGTCTCGAGATTATCCAAAAAAGAAGATTTTCCAAGTTGTTTTTCGAAATTATTCAGCAGAAGTTGGAAAACTCTCTTTTACCGTATCAGAACATCAAGGCGCATGCTTGTCTTTAATACATTGGTTTTGAAAAGGAGCATGCTTTTCGTTTCCTTTTTTTTCGACTGAATTTCGGAATTTTTTCTCGCAATCGCTATAACTATACACTTAATTTAGTGACGCTACAATAGAAAGTAAAAACTGCTTTGAAAATATCATTGAGTAGATTAAATACCATTCTTAACGACCACCAAGTGTTTATCACCCATAAAAAGTGTGAACGGAGGGATCATAAAAATACAAATCATCGTTGTTCAATTCTTTTCGTCTCTCCAATCTACCTACTCCCTGAACACTCCTCGTCAGTTGGTCATTCCTCCCTCACAGGAGCTCATCTTCTGCCGGTCACCTTCTTTTTTTTCTTTTCTCTCTGCTGTCTCGCACATTTCCTTAATCTCTCGACTCGGTTCCATACCACTACTACATGACTCATTTCTTCTGTCATTTCAGGATTGAGGGAAAAATCCAAAAATTGTTCAATCGGTTTCCCTTCGTTGTTCACTCGCTCCCTCTCTCTCTCCTCCCTGAATGATGGTCTTTTGAATTGGAACCTGAACAAAAATGCGAATAAATCGATGGATCTGGTGGACCACCGTGATACTTTTGTATTTGAGGACAGAAATACTAGAAGCGGCGGAACTAGGAAATACAGCTGATTTGTAAGTTTGAAAAGATTATTGAAAGTTGCTAAAATTATCAAAATTGCAGATCGAGTGAAGAAAATGATGATGGTACAGAACAAAAAAACTCGACGAAACCCGAACCGAGAAAACCGAAAACTGCGAAAGAATTAGGTGAGTTTTCAGTTAAAAATTTTCTTAGAAACGTAACATATAAAAACGAATTTCTGATAAGTTGGCAATAGAAAATAGCCAAGTTTCAATTCGAAACCAAAATCTTGTTCAGTTCTATTGGGATAAGCTTTGTTGCAAACAAACCATCTTTTCGAACCGCTTCTCAAATCAAATCTCTTTATAAATTATACTTTGAAACGAAGAAATCATCCACGAACGTATCCTTTCCAGGCGTTCACTCGTGTGAATCAAATCAAGATTGTGTGCATGGAGGAGTTTGTCACCGTGGGAAAGATGGGCACAGTTTGTGCGTGTGTCCGAGAAGTTGTCCAGCAAGTGAGTCGATTAATTCGCAAATTGTATACCATGTTCCACGATTTTAGTAACACCGAAACGATGTGGATTCCGTTCTCGCTCATCCTCTGCTTGCCTCCTAATGGATTCAGAATACCGGTCGAAATACGATGTCACTGATCCAACTTGCTACTCGGTAAGAAACAGAACTGAAGTAAAAAATACATGAAAAGCAAATGAGAAAAGTCTCCATTCACTAAGCATGATCCCTTATTTTTCTTGGACAAAGAATACTTCCTATAACCCTTGTTCATTCATCGTTCTTTGTTCTATGTAATACGTAACAACTTCTTCAAGAATCACAAATTGAACGTGATTTACTGACTGGGTGGTCTCTCTTTCTCCCTTTCATTTCCCCCTATTTCACTCCAATCCATTACCATCCATTCTTTTTCCCTTCACTTTTCCTCCACTGAAAACTCCAAATGATACTAATCGGATGCGACGTGGCGTCTAACTGTTGTCTGTGTTCATTAATTCGATTTCGATGACGACGTGGCAAAGAAGAAGTATAGTTAGGCCCAGAGAAAAGTTACGAATACGATGCATACGGAGGGGTTACAGTATCAAAATAAATTTGTACTATTTTCAGAATGAATGTCTGTGCCCTCCTCAGTTCGACATTGTTCACGTCACCGAAAACCAGAAACCTCTTAAATTGAACTCAACTCTACTGCCGACAAAATGCGATAAAAGTGGGTAACTTTCTTTTTTATTGCTTCAAACAAAAATTCTTTGCAGGAGATCTAGCTGTTGTTGCCCGTGCTCACCCATCATTATCAGTTTCCAAAGGAATCGACGTCACATTATTCTGTTGTGTGAACGTAGATCCGGAGGGGTTTATTGATGTCGCTAATGTGTTCTTTATTCAAAATGCTACGATTATGAGAGAGCCCACGTCCCATCCATTTGCTACCCGGAATGGTTTTGCGCGGAGAGTACACGAAAAACAGTCCTGCTGGGAACTGGAAATAAAGAATTCACAGCCATCGGATTCAGGAATCTACATGTGTCGGGTATCAGCTAGTGCACCTGATTTGGATGTCAATGACACGATGCATTTTGAAGTTAAAGGTAAGAATTTCGATAAATTATTCGAGCTGATTTCTCGTAAGTCAAATAGGAAATCGGTAGCTAAGAAGTAGTTGAAACTTCAATTTTGGATCAATAAAAAGTAGCTTGAATTTCAAAATAGTCTCAATTTTGTGTAGAACATCCGCGTCGTACTCACTCCTATTGGTACAAACGCCCTAAAAAAGTAATGTCTTCATCGTCATCGTTAAAAGATTCTGACAATGATGATCTTGAAATGACAAAGACTTCTACGGGCTCCACGTGTAAGTTTGGCATGAAAAATTTTGTGGAGTGGTTTGCTATAAAATGCATGAAAGTATTCATTGAAAACCTGATTTTAATAGTTTCAAACTTATTTGATGCTTATTAAAAGCATGATTTATTTATTAGAGCCCCGTTTTCCCTTGCTGAGTGAATTTCGAAGCTATTTAATTTTTGAAAACTCTATTTATTACAGCTCCTCGTCAAATCCAAAAACTTGCCGTCAACGCATCTGAACGTGAAGCTGTTGTCACCTGGGAATCAGAGGGAGAGGAAATGGCAATTGATTTGAGGTACAGTTATTGAAACATCCATCAAAAGGCTTCTAACAAAAATACAATTCTGATTCTTTACACTTTCAATTCTCCTTCCCAAAACTATAATCAATAACTCCATGTACCTTTTCACTTGAATAACAGAAAACCACATCACAATGATCGAAGTCGAAGATATCTGAGTGTGGATTCGAATGATCCAAAAGCGAATAAGTAAGAAAAACATTGAATCGAACTGTGATTCAATCAATTTGGGAATGGAGTGGAATCTTGCTGTTTTCCTTTGTTTTAAATTCTTTGGTTTCATTCAGTTTCTATATAATCTAACCTGATAGTTTCGAAAAGCTTCGACTAATTCGTCTGGCTTTTCCTTTGTTTTTTTCTCACATCAATCACAGTTTTCCTATGTTTTTTGAGTTCAAAATCACTACAACCCTCACATGTTTTTGTTATATTTCTGTGTCACTTCCATCGTCCCAGCTTCCATTTACACGTACGAATCTGCCCTTTTGAGCCTCTTATTATTTTTGTGCATCATCATAATCACTCTTATTTTCAGACTTGTCCGTCGTACTGATAGTCGTGGCGCTGTAGTATTCAGCAAAGATAATGTAACATCCCCGGTTGTTGTGAAGGATCTTCGAGCGGCTACTCCATATACACTCTTCGTTTCTGGAAAAGATGGTCTTATGCCTTTTGAGTTCACTGAGCACTTCTCCACAAAACAGAAACGTTCGTTTTTCAACCTTTTTTCAAATAATCCAATTGTGATTTCATTGTTTCAAACCGCTCAAAAACGGTTTTCGACAGTAGCACAATCCAATACAAGAATTAACTAGTTTCAGGTCCATTCCCTCCGAAAGAAGAAGACGTTCGAGTTCTGAACTCGGGATCCTCGTTGAGTTGTGAAGTTGAATGGAAAAGTCCCGCAGAACCGAATGGTCGGATCGTTAAATACTTCGTTTCGGTTCGTGGAGCAATGCGAAAATCAGATGGAAGTTTGACACCTGATGACTTCCCTGCAGCAGAAGACACTGATAAACGATGTGCAAATTGGGACGAAGACGAATCGAAAGCTGTTCAGAATGGAATCAATCCAATCGACTTCTCCAATGACTTCTATTCATGTAAATTCGGACCATTGAAACCAAATCGCAACTATTCGGTTACTGTATGGGCTGAGAATTCTGCAGGAAGATCACTTCCAGCAGTGTTCAAAAAGAACTGTGTAACAAACTACGCTCAACCGGATTTAGTAGAAACTCCGCAGACTCATTTATCAAACAACATGTCAACGTTCACTCTGACGTTTTCTCAACCTCCAGACGATATGAATGGTCCGATTAGCTGCTACTACATTGCCATTGTTCCTCTTCCAACCAATGTCTCTTTGGATCTTTTGCCACAAAGTGATGAAATTGTGATGGACTCGTTTTCCAAAGTGTTCACAAACAATCTCCATTCTTCAGCTGCTGAAAAGAAACGATTCTTTGCCTACGTGGCAGAATCATACACGGAACTACCGATGGAAACAACTATTGGAGATGGGATTGGAGTTACCGGATTGAAAGCTTGTAACGTTCAATATTTGAGTCGATATTCGGCTGAAGATCTTGCGTTAAGAAGTGGACTCAAATACACAGGATTCTTGATTGTTCGGGTAGATAAAGAAGAAGAGTTGAACAGAAAAGATGGAAAAAATGGAGCCATTGGGCCGAACATTTTGAGAAATCTGTAAGTTGACCTTATTTAAATGTTTTTAATTTTTAAACTTCTTTACTATAGAATTGACAAAAGTACATCACCAACTGCTAAATCCCGTTCATCATCGTCAACAACGCGCCATCTTCGTCAGCTACATTTAAGTGGACCCGCCTATGGATATTCTGGGTATTTCAAACCAATTCTCCTCGATACTGATGGTCCAAGCAGTGGATTCGGAATTTTCGTTAAATTGATTCTACCGATCCTCTTGTTTTTGTTGTTCGCCGCCGGTATCACCATGTTCTTTGTTCATAGGAAGAGCAAATTATTATCCAGTTGGTGTCCATTCTTCTCCAAAATGACATCCAAAGATGTAGTTGAACGAACTCTGCTGAAACAGACATTTGGCGCTATTCCAGTCGAAGATCTCCCAACAGAATATGTCGTTCGTCATCGAGATTCTGATTTTCTATTTGTTCAAGAATACGAAGCGCTGCCACATTTTCAAATGAGTACGGTAGCTAGTAATCGAAAGGAGAATGCTCCAAAAAATAGATACAACGATATAAGAGCATTTGATGAGACACGTGTCAAACTACAACAATTGGAAGGTGATGAGTATTCGGATTACATTAATGCGAATTTCATTAAAAGTTGGAAAGAAAAGAAACTTTTCATTGCTGCTCAAGCACCAGTTGATGCGACTATTGACGATTTTTGGAGAATGATATGGGAACAAGAGTCATATTTAGTTGTGATGGTTGCCAATCTAACAGAGAAGAACAGACAGCAATGCGCCAAGTATTGGCCGGATGAGGAGATGACACGGTAAAAAATAGTTATTGAACCTTCTTGTAGAGCTTTTATCTGTCAGGTACGGTGACATTATCGTAGAACCTACTGGTGTCTCTTTCCATTCCGATTACGCCATTCGAACATTCGAAATTGCTCATATCAAAGATTGTGGACCGTAAGTTTCAATTTATCTGTTCATCAGTTCCAAAAGAACGCATTTTAGTGATGTGATTCCAAATGAAAACGGAGTCGAGTATGCGAATGTTCCAATCGTGAAAGGACAGTTTGCCAGCAATGCTCGACGCGTTCTACAGTATCATTTCACGAACTGGAATGACTATAAGGCACCAGAATGCTCAACGGGATTACTTCGATTCATGTATATCCTCAGAGAGTTGCCCGAATTTAATGACTCTCCAGTTGTCATACATTGCAGGTAATGATTACATTATTTGTTTATAAACATCATTTATATTCGAATTTTCAGTGCTGGAGTTGGTCGTACTGGAACTTTCATCACCATTGATTCCATGTTTGATCAATGTCTCGCTGAAAGAAAAGCGAATGTATTTGAATTCGTTTGTAATCTCCGTCGACAACGGAATCTGATGGTTCAATCGGTTGAACAATACGTTTTCATTTACAAAGCTCTTGCGGAATGGCATATGTATGGATACACTGATATGGATGTTTGTCAGTTTGAAGATCATTTCCATCGATTATGTGAGAGCACTGGTTCTTCTCTTCGAGATAGAGCTGTAAGCTTTGCTCAGTCTTCATCTGGTAATGGATCGATTTCACCAAGAGTTGCGATTGTTTCTTCTCGAGAATCAGTGGCGACTTCGACAAGTGAAACAGGATTAGAAGAAGAATTTAAGAAGCTTGAACGAAATCTTGCTACTCCCCTTCCCTCCAATTTTGCTTCGAAAGATGAAAATCTGTTGAAAAATCGTTATGAAGCTGCAGTTCCATATGATAAGTACAGAGTCATTCTACCGCCTACCATTGGTCATGCTGACTCTTCCTACATTAACGCGTCGCATATCAAAGGATACTTTTATGATTACATCGCAGCACAAGATCCTGTATCAGCAGCAACTGTTTTTGATTTTTGGAGGATGATAGCAGATCAAAACGTTACTACAGTAGTGATGTTGAGTGATGAAGATGATTGGAGTGACACAGAAAAGTACTGGCCAATCGACGGACCTGGTACAGAATGCCACTTCCAAGAGGGACGAATCGGAATCGATGTCGCGTGTACTTCTGAAGAACAGCATCAAGATTTCGTAGTTCGAAACCTTGCGTATTCCATGAAAGATACAGAATCCACGTCACCGAGTCAAGATGTCGTTCAATATTCGTATAAAGCATGGCCAACTGATGCAGTCATTCCACGATCTGCGAATAGTTTAATGAATCTTATCAGTTTGGTACTTCAGAGACAAAGTAATTTGATCGAGTCTCGGGCGCCAATCGTGGTACATTGCAGGTGAGTTCAGAACAAATAATTCATTAAATAGAGAATTATAACTTTATTTTACAGAAATGGTTCCGCGGAAACCGGAGTCTTCATATGCATATCACTGCTATTGCTCAGACAAAAAGCTGAACAGCGGATAGACATCTTCCAGACGGTCAAAGGACTCCAATCACATCGTCCACAGATGTTCACTCGTTTTGAGCAGTACTCGTTCTGCTACAGAGCTCTTGCTGATTACATTTCCAAGACGTTTAGGTAGCCGATAATTGTTATCATTTGTTTCTCTTTTCTAGGCAAATAATTTAGTTGTTGCCTTTTTTCCTTAGCTGTTTCCTGACACAAGTTTCAACATGCATACACGAAAACGGGTCGATTTTGTGCTCTCTTTCTCATACTTCCCTCTCATTACAAAGTTTTACTCTGCTATGTTTTTCAAATCCCACATACTCTTTGAAATCCTTATTTATTACTGTTATCACTAACTAGTCATTCACATTTAACTGTATTATTTATCCATTTTTGAATCATCACGAACCGACACACAAAGAACGAGTAAACCCCACTTCGAATCATACTTCTTTATAGGCTTTTGAAGATATTGAGAATTATGTTAGAAGACCCCTGTTGTTGCCCTTTGACTTATTTTTGTGTAAATATATGTTATCTATATGAAATTATTACTATATTCAATTGTTGGAAAGAAGACAACGTAAAACCAGGAGCTTTCTCTCTTCAGATTTCTTGTTTGTTGACATGTTTCAGAACTTCTGGAGGGAAAGATTTCAAATAATAATTATTCCCAACACTAAAAGTATTTTATCTACAGGGGTTGTGTAGCATTTATCTGTATTTATAGAATAATTTTTCTCTGTTCGATCAAAATTCTCGGAATCAGTGTAAAATTTTTCAGCCATTTCAAATTCTCTACATTCGCGCCTTTTTTTCCACCGGGTCCGCAAACACCGTCACTCACGTAGAAAGCAGAGAATCTTACGACGTTTAAAACTTTTTTATGCGAGCCTGAAAAGCTTCTGCAGTAATTTTAAACATGTTTTGCTCATTTCTGAAGACTCTTCATTTAAAAAAAAAATTAAAATTATCGCTTTTTGAAGTTTTTTCTAAATAATATTTTTTCGACTGTTTGAATCTACCAGCAAACCTTAATATTTTGTTTTTCAGTTGACTCCGTCTATGAGCGACGTTGGGTGCTGGAAATGCGTAAGCTAGTGATTCCGAAATACTACGGACGTCCTTCAATCGGTTTGGCTCTTTTTGGCTGCACGAACCGTCCGTTCTACCACGTTTGTGTGTTCCCTGATCGAGCGTTAGGCCGAAGATACGAGGGTAATATTCTTGAGCAGGTAAACTTCCAATCCAATGTTCAGAACAAGAAAATAACTGAACTTTTTCAGGTGGGTACATTTGATCCACTTCCAAATCAAAAGAACGAGAAGTTGGTGGCGCTGAATTTCGGTCGCCTCAAATATTGGATCGGAGAACGAAACGCTCACATTTCTGTTCCAGTTCTCGAGCTTCTCGGTAAGGTTTCATGTTTGAAAATATTTCTAAACGAAAGCAAGCATTTAAAAAGTTGAACTCCAAAAAAACAAGAGTAATTTCGATCTACACTGTTTTATCCTGTAGATCAATGAACTTCTCTTGCAAAATTGTTTCATTGCTTCCCAATCAAATCTTTTTTTTAGGATTATCTGGTTTGTTCCCTATCCATCCGAAGTCTTTCATTCGAGCGAAGGATAACCGAGCCCTGATTGCCGATCAGCAGCTTAAGGCTGTCGCTGAAGCAACAGAAGCAGAGAAGATTGCACAGGAGCAGGTAAGGCTCTTCAGTTTTGAAAGTGAATTCAAAATTAAAAAATGATTTTTGACACTTCGCTCAATATCCTTCTTTTTAAGTAGTGATCCGTGTACAAACATATCGTTTTCACCTTTCCGCCTCGGGGGTGAAAAGTCAACAAATTAGGTTCAAATTCTTCACATGTTTACAATGAGATTCGCTTACTACACTTTCACAGTTAGATTTTCTTTGCATGAAATCTTTTTGTTCATCAATGATTCGTTTTCAGACCACAAGCAGTGCAACGTCAACCTCTCACCCACAGTGATCTTACTTTCTGTCCCTATTAGAATCTCCATATCTATTTTCTATCCAATCTTGTTTCTGTTGTCTAGTTGTTTTTGTTTCCATTTTCTTCAATGACATAAAATGAGCCCGTTTTACACGCTTTGCACTTCTCCAATGACGACGGGCAGTTCCAAACCACTTCTCTACTTTTGCTTCATCTCTCTATTCTTCTTCGCACATGTTTCTTCATCTGCCATTCCTTCTGGTAATACTTCCCAGTATGCACTTGTTGATGTGTTTCACACCACGGACTCATGTTATCAAGACTCAGTTGTCAAGGTTAAACAAGCAGATTCTTCAAAAAGCTCCTTCTTCTCGACATTCACAACAACAAAAGAATGCTCAGCCCGTATGCACGAAAACGGTAAATTCAGTTATACAAACTGTTTTGACACACATTCTATTTTTAAGACTTTCCGGAGAAACTTCCATCTTGCCCACCAGGTCTTATCGATTTGGAGGTAACACCAGACTACGTTCCGAAATCACAATTGAGGTGATCATTTAATTTCTAACTTTTTGGAAAACAATGTTTTTCAGCTGGCCATATGCTAACCTTCACATGTCGGTTACTGCTCATGCTCCTATCGATGCCGTCTTCCTCCGCCTTCAATGTCTTTCAACGTCCGATGGAGCTGATGTGTATTGCTCTGATAGTAAAGACATGGTAATTTGAATAATATCATAATTTTTAAAACTTATAGAAATTCAGTACATCAATGGAGTAAAAGAGTGGCCGTGTCGTGGGATCGAGTTCTCCAACAAAGTGAAATTCCCAGCGAAATTCACCTATGCATGTTTTCGTCTTACACCATATTCAGTCTATGCTATCAATGCAACCGTACTTCCTCAGAAGTGTAGAGCTTCCACAATAATAACTTCTCCTGGTTTCGATGTGATGTTTCCGGAAATACTAGTAGATCCAACTGCCAAAAACGCTCCAAAAGATCCATTGTGGGCGCCAACACTTGCGCTGGATTTCAGTGAAGATAATGCGATTTGGGTTCGGTATGGAACAGCACCAAAAGCAGAATGTGACACAATAAAGGTTAACGTCTACAAGGAGCATGAAAACGACACGACAAAGGTAAGATAAAATATCAAAAAAAATAATTATGCAAATAATTTTGGTGATATTCACCGTATAAATTTCATTTATTTTCAGATATCGTATCTGGAAACGCTCACCGTAAAGTGCCCGGAAAAAGCTGTGAAATGGGAAAATCAAGCTGCCGGACAGTACTTGCTCACCGCCTATGCTTCAACTCGTGGATGCGAATTCATGTGTAATTCGACATCTCGTGGATGTACTCAATGCCTTCGAACTCATTTGAATATC
Organism: Caenorhabditis brenneri; assembly: GCA_000143925.2. NCBI lineage: Eukaryota > Metazoa > Nematoda > Chromadorea > Rhabditida > Rhabditidae > Caenorhabditis > Caenorhabditis brenneri. The sequence continues at coordinate 968,155 of GL379855.1, forward strand.
CGTCTACACGAAACTCGTGCTTCTATTCCTTGGTTAGCTGTTCAGAAATTCAAAGATCACAGCTACGAAATCCTAATCACTGTTCTCGTTCTCTTTGGTATTTTCATCATTGCTTCACTCGTTGGATTCGCTGTTTACTGTTACAAAAAGAAGAAAGAGTCGGAAACAGTCAGAGACATTCAATTGAGAGACTTCATTAAACCAATGATAGTTTATGCCGATGATAGTCACTTACATACAAAATGTGTCACTCATCTGGTGGAATATTTGAGAAAGTATGCAAATTGTGATTCAATTTTCGATGTTGAAAAGCTGATTACACTTGAGAGTGAGTTTAATGTATTTTTTAAATCAATACAATAAGAATTTCAGATGTAACACCTTCACGATGGCTCTACGACCAGCTCAGTTCTGCCAACAAGTTCATCATTGTGATGTCACATTGTGCTGAATTGGTTCTGGATACGGTAGCGTCGGAAACACATGAGCTTGCCAATTCTCGACCGTTTGGTGATTTGTTTCGACCCGCTATTGATGCTATTCTCTCGGTTCGTTTAATCGGTCTGCTCCAACTGAACCGTGTTCCTTTTTCAGGATGTTGCCGCCAATCCGTCGGTTACCAGGAAGAAGTACTGCATTGTGAGATTCTCTTACGCACCACCAGTTCCACCAAACTTGGCACTTCTCGGATTTCCAGTTTTTAATCGTTAGTAATAAGGAACTCTAAACAACAAAAATATTCTAATATCTTTCAGTCCCAACTGATTTCCCGCACCTCACTGCATTTTTGCACAGTTTGGAATATGGAGAAAGACTGAATATCACTCAGAATATTCCTCCTGCGGATATGAATACGTGGAGAAGTGCTGCCGATGAGAAAGCACAATTCATTATCAATAATCCTGGATGGCTGAAGGATAGGTGGAAGCCTAAATCTGTAATTAATTAGTTATCAAAATTCAATTTTTACTTTATTGGTTTCAGGATCAACAAATGATGGAATTGAAACGCAAGTCTCCAGTGGTAATTCAAACTGAACAAGATCGGATTAAAGCCTCAAAGAAGTATAACCTGTTGCCTCCAAAACAAGAAATAGATGACGAGGAAGAAGAAGAACAGCCAACTGTAAGTTTGAGCACAGACTGAACCTCTTCACATTCATTACTTTTCCAGACGTCAACTGTCGTCGTCACTGAAAGCACTTTCTTGATTCAACCGCCAAAACCAAGGACCGAAGAGGAAGCGGAGTCTTCTGATGAAGATGATGAGGACGAGGAGGATCAAGGATCTGATACGATTGTTGCCTACAATTGATAAATGTTATTCTCATTGTTGTGTGTTACGTGGTCTTCATTGTTATATAACATCTAGAAACTGTCGAAAAGTATCGGATTACTTTGTTGTCTCTTTCACGATTAACTTTTAATTTCAAGCTCATTTTCTAAGTCATTTCTGTCATTCACTAGGGTTTTATACATTCTTATTCTGCCAATAAATGTTTAACATTTCTTTCTTTTTTAGTTTCCGCAAAACAATCCACGGTTTTTGCCGATTATAAGTATTGATATGAACATTCAAATGAGTAACTCTTATCAATTCATCATTACAGTTTACCCCCATGATCCCCTCAATAGGCAACGAACCTTCTTCGTCCTCCTCATCTTCAGAAGACGAAGATTCTGATGATGAATATCGAGAAGAAGAAGGCGCCATTGAGAACAAGGAAAGTGAAGAAGAAGGAGAAGTTGAAAATGAACTATCAGATGTGGAGAAGACAGAAAAAACGAAAGAAGGAAAGCACGAGTGAGACTTATTTTTTCATAAGAGCTGCAATTTTATAAATGTAATTTCTAGATGTCCTTATTGTGAAAAGAAGTTCCGATTTCCGAACAAGCTAAGAGAACATGTGATAGTTCATAAATGTGAGTAAAACTTCGTTTTCGAAAAATTATATCGAACTCGAGTTTTCCAATTCATTCCTTTCAATTTTAGCGAACCGGTTCGAATGTAACGAATGCAACTCAAAATTCGACACAATAAATCAACTGAGAACACATCAGAAGCTTCGTCATTCACAAGCATCTCATAAATGTTCGCAGTGCTCCTACACATCGGTATGGACCTCTCTTTTTCAACATCGCAATTCTATTACTATTCAGAGACTCGCCGACGTTCGTCGACACTTTATTCAAAACCACGTGGATGGTGTTCCTTGTACAGTTGTTGGATGTGGTATTAGAATTGCAAAGAATCGGTTAAAGTGAATATTGATTGGAGAGTTTTCTTCATATTTCTTCTTATAGAGCGCATTTAAAAGAAGTACATGGTCCTGCTGTCAACACACCGCCGCCAAGACCAATTAGAGCAAAGTTATCATTCAATACTTGTCCAAAATGTGATTATAAACCTGATGAATCCATATTTGACGCCGAAGAACAGCATAAGGATTTGATGAGACATATTGAGTTGTGAGTCAGCATTCAATTTTAAATTTTTAACTTCAATTCAAGTTATTATTATTGCAGAGCACACGAAAAGAAAGGCAGATCGATATGCCCTTTTGGATGTGGAGCCACAATCATCGCTGAAGAGAATCAGAATCACTGGACTAAATGCACGAAATTCAACTCTGATGTGCCGTCCACTTCAACTCCGAGACTTGTTGAAGAAAGTTGTCATGATACAAATACAGTTACATCACAATCTGTTTCGTCTGAATATCCGGATAACACCGATTCTGAAACCTTTCCAACATCTTCACAAGGGATATCTGCTAGTTTGAACGAGATTGAATTAGATGAGAAAAATGAAGAAACTATCCGAGAACCACCACAAAAAAAGAGAAAATCGGGAAGTCGAAGAAGGGGAGAATTCAATTGTCACTTGTGTGAAAAGACATTTACAATGATCGATAACCTCCGGAAGCATATTCGATCATTCCATTCTGAAAACTCAAAAAAAGAGGTGAAGAAATATGTCCGGAAAACGAATCAATTCAAATGTGATCGAAAGTCGACGAATGAAGAGACGTGTGGAAAGACATTTAGAACTGAGCAAGCTCTTCAAGATCATTTCAATGTACACGACGATTTGAAACCATACAAATGCTTGACTTGTAATCAAGCATTCCATGCTCGCGATCGATTTGCTGTCCATTTATCCAAATATCATTTGACAAGTATCAAAGACCTCACTGCGAATGACACACAGTTCAGGGAAAAGAACGAAATTCCCGGCGAATCTACCCCAGCAACATCTTAATTTTAGGAACCAATTTACTTTTTAGTTTACAATATCTCATACCGGTGTATCTCTTATACATGATCATCAGAATATTTTAATTTCACATTTATCCGTTAGCGATTGCTTTTTGTTTGTTGCATACGTTACTTGTTACTTGTTTTATATTATTTTCAATGAATTCGATGGATGTTTTTTCTCGTTTCGTTAAATTATACCATCACTTTGTGTTGTGGTCTCGGAATGCACTTTGACATGAAGAAATTGGTCTCAACATCAAGAGATTTTTGGTGAGGCTAATCATAGAAAGTATGAAGTTTTTCGTGTTGTAGTATATAGTAAGTTTGATAACTGATAACTATGTCAACACCGATAGGAAAGCAAAGCATCCGGAATGAATGGTGTGAGATATGACTAATAAAAACTGAATTTACATAGTAGAATGTTCAGTTTAAGAAAGGTAACTTAGACTAGAGAACATACATCTGGCCCAGACAAGCGGATGAACAGACACGAATAATTATGAATCACAGTGAGTCACATCCCTGTTAAAATTTCATTCCTCAGATATTGTAGTTTATGGATTTCAGACAAGCACTAACTGGTTATACGTGGAAGCTATTCTGTTTTCGAAAACAGGTATCTACGCCTACAAAAAGTGAATACTTGATATAAATTTGAAAAAAACTGAAATATCTTATTCATTGTCACACAGAAACACTCATTCATCTCATTTCTGAAATGATCAACTACCGGATATCAACCGTCATCACGAAAATCGGATTCACAGCCAGTTTCATTGTCAACTCCTATTTCATTTATCTCACACTTTTCCATGTCAAGAAAGTTAATGGAACCTATAAACAACTTGTTATTTTCTTCACACTAATTGGAATCATGTTTTCTGGAATTGAGATTTTCGCCCAACCGTTCTCTCACAACCACAATAACTCGATGATTTACTTCAGTTTGAATGATAGTCTTCCCGAATGGCTGAGTCAATTCATGCTAGTACTGTGGGCTGGTTTTTATTCTCTGATTGTTGCCGCTTTAGCAGTTCAATTTGTATACCGCTATTTATGCCTACTGGGATCAGATTTCACCAGATATTCAAATTGGTTCAAAAATGTGTT
>GL379856.1:22647-40310 GCA_000143925.2 Caenorhabditis brenneri
TGTTGATATGAGAGGTAAACTTGAGCTTAGGCTCGGTAATAAGACCTAAATCTCTAGCGAAAGTGGAATCAGGAATTTGAGTGGAAGCAATATGAAATGGAAAGTGAGGGTTGCAAGGACCTAGCCGCAGAAGGGTGGTTTTTGACTGGGCTAAAGGAAGAAAATTAGATTCGGCCCAGGCAACAACCATGTCAATGCCTACCTGTAAAATACTGGGGTCATGGGAGTAGAGTTTAATGTCATCAGCAAAGGCCGAGACATTAAGCTCAGGAACACAGGCGAGGTCTAGTAGGAGGTCATTTATGAAAATGAGAAACAAGAGAGGGCCAGAGACGGAGCCTTGGGGGACCCCAGAAGGTATAAGTAAAGAGGGTTCGCCGATGTGGTCGTTTACTTTGACTGAAAAGCTTCTTTGAGAGAGAAAGTCAGAGAACCAGAGGATGAATGGATCTGGAATTCCAAAGAGTTTCAATTTATGTAATAAAAGATTGTGATTAACCTGGTCGAAAGCTTTTCTAAAGTCAAAGTAAACCACATCGAGCGTTTTATGTTTGAGTAGGAGAACCTTATAATTAGAAATAGAATGAACAAGGGAGGCGGTGCAAGAACGTTTGGCCAAGAAGCCGTGTTGATTTACACTGAGTTTATGGATGAAATCACTTTTTATGCGGTCACATAGAAGACGCTCAAACAATCTAGCAAAGGGGTCGGTTAAGGATATAGGTCTATAGTTTTCAGGCGAAGTAGGAGAACCCTTCTTAGGAATTGGGATGACCACTGCGTGTTTCCAGGGAGGAGGGACTTGAAAGTTAGAGAGGGAATCGCCGAAAATAATAGATAGTGGAAGGGCGAGACTAGTGGCGCAGGAAGGGCGAGACTAGTGGCGCAGGAAGGGCGAGACTAGTGGCGCAAGAAGGGCGAGACTAGTGGCGCTTCATATCATAACCACTTCACACATTTTTACTCTGATTCTCCGGATTTGAGGATCTCCACAATTGATTATTCTGAATATGTGAGTTTTTTCCTTGAAATATTTTTCCAGTGAATGAGAAATTTGTTTTCAGATAAATATACAACATCTACTCACCTCATATTTACTCTGACTATCAAGGATGGATGGTCTACAACGAGTGATTATTTTTAATTTTTTTTGAAAAATGAGAGTTCCGCTACAGAGTCTGTAGTACAGACATGAGACGCAACATTCTTGTGTGTTTGTGTGGAGTATGGACGGACTAATGGTGATTTCCCGCAACAACAACAGTAAAACCAGACCCGGAAAGGTGATATCCGTTTGTTCGAAACCTCAAGAATATTCCAATCAATGTGGGTGAGATTGGAGCCTCAAGGTTGTAGAGATTCGTTTTGGGGTGCAAAACCCATTCAACAGACACCCGGCCTCAAACTCCCGGGTCTGGAAATGGGTTTCTTTAGATCTCCACCACAAGGATCGAATGGAAAAGATACAATGTTTTGCCGAAAACCCGCCTCGCCGCCTGCCCAACCCCCTCCAACTCGTTTGCCAGGAAAACAACTTCTTTACTTGCAACTAGCAATTCTCGCCTTCGGCTCGAATTGCTAGACGCGGCTGCGCCGCGTGTGAGCGCCTTCGGCGCGCGGGCGGCTGCGCCGCCCAATTAGCGGCTTCGCCGCTTTAGAAACACGGCTGGGCCGTGTTTTCAGCCGTTATGTGAAATGAGCGCTCGACTGATTGTGAACTTGTTGAATTCTACTCACGTTTACTCAAATTTACTACACTCGATTTATATTCCTATTTTAAACCATCAGTAGAAAAAGTCATTAACACACGATTTCGAATCAAAATAAACCCAGATATGTTTCCAAAAAACAACAAAATTGATATCACTGGAGAGGTTTGAACCCCGACCGGGTATTTCATAGCCATCTTCACTGCCCACTGCGCCTATCAGCCACACCTGGGAGGGGATTCATGCTGCCCTCAAGTAGATGAACATTGTCGACACCGTGAGTGGTGTGCAACGGGTCTTCGGTTGCGGAGTGTTACACTTGTGCGGATGGGTTCGACCGAGAAATAAAACTAACTTCGCCAATACTTATCCTATCAAAATTTCGTTCCGGCCATCCATTAGATATCGGTTTGAAATGATGTTTAGTCAAAAAAACAGAACATTTTTAGTTGAAAAATCAGATTTTTTTCGGTCTCAGACGATTTCCTCAGTACAAAATTTTCGTTTTTTGAGTTTTTCGCGAAACTTTTCAACTGAGACCCCACATGAAATTTATATCATTCGATAGAGAATTTTCTCCTCTATAAAAAAGTGTCCTTATATCCATGGTTTTCGCGAAAAATCCGACCCAGAAACTTCAAAAAATGAAGTGGAGAAAAAGAGGGGAGAGACGGAATTTTTGTCTTTTTTTTCATTATTTCAAAATTCCCGAAAGAAGGGTGATATATAGAGCCGCGCTCGTAACTCTATCTTCTTCAGGAGCAAAAAATACCCCTAGAAACGAAAATTTAGACTGATACGATTTTCCCAACTCGAGATTTGGGAAGGAAAGTGGAAAAAATACCCAAAAAATGGTCATTTTCGGTGATTCACTCTTTTATCGTTTTCAAAGCTCAAACTCAATATTTTCAGATGGGGTTTCGACTACGATTTAGAGAATCTTATGTTTAATCTAAGTTTCGAAGGAGAAGTGAAAATCTCAAAAACTGACCGAGTTAGGTGCGATAAACACCAAAACCCTCAGTACTAACGCGCGCTTCGAAAAGAACACTTTCCGTTCTGGAGCTTATAGATCGGCTCCCAGAGCTCCAATCCCAACGCCTTTTGGTCGCCACCGCGGGACAGACTTTTCCAGAGTGCCCCCAAAATTTCAGCCCGATATCTCCAGTCTGAGCCGAGTTATTAATGCCGTTCTGAGTGTGACATTTTTTTGTGACACATTTCTTGAAAAATCGATAATCTTAGGCTCCGCCCCCCGAAAATCGAAAATTGAGAATCTTCGCATTTATAGGAGTAGGCAGATATTTCCTATCGGACACTCCGATAATTATTGGAGAATTCCTTCCTCAGACCGAAAAATGTCAAGCTCGAGCTTGGAGTTCCGCTACAGAGAGACGAAACATTATCGTGGTGAACAATGAATTCGAGAAATATGAGGGTGTGTGTATGGACGAATTTATGTTTTATGTATTTTTTAAAAACTCTTAAATGAATCTGTTTTTTTCCAGTTGCTTATTTTACTATCTGCCTTCTCCTTTATATCCCGAAAGTCCTGCGATGCGCGTTGGAGGGGCGGAGCCTATTTTTTCAACGTTTTTGTAACAAAAAAATGTCACGCTCAGAATTGCATTAATAACTCGGCTCGGAATAGAGATATCAGTCTGAAAATTTGGGGGCACTCTGGAAAAGTCTGTCCCGCAGTGGCGACCAGAAGGGAGTGTGATTGGAGCTCTTGGAGCATTTCTATGAGCTCCGGAATGAAAAGTGTTATTTTCAACGCGCGCCTTAGTACTGAAGGTTTCGGGGTTTATCGCTTCTAACTCGGCCAGTTTTTGAGATTTTGACTTCTGCTTTAAAACTTAGATTAAGCATAAAATTCTCTGAATCGTAGTCAAAACTCCATCTAAAAATATTGAGTTTGAGCTTTGAAAACGATAAAAGAGTGAATCACCAAAAAGGACCATTTTTTGGGCATTTTTTTCACTTTCCCTCCCAAATCTCGAGTTGGGAAAGTCGTATCAGTCTAAATTTTCGTTTCTGGGGGTATTTTTTGCTCCTGAAGAAGAAGGAGTTACGAGCGCGGCTCTATATATCACCGCTCTTTCGAAAATTTCGAAAAATAGAGAAAAAAAGACAAAAAATCCGTCTCTCCCCTCTTTTCCGCCACCTTATTTTTTGAAGTTTTTGAGTCGGATTTTTCGCGAAAACCAGGATTGTAAGGACACTTTTTTGTAGAGGAGAAAATTCTCTATCGATTGGTATAAATTTCATGTGGGGTCTCAGTTGAAAAATTTCGCGAAAAACTCAAAAAACGAAAATTTTGTACCGACGAAATCGTTTGAGATCGAGAAAAATCTGATTTTTCCACTAAAACTTTTTTGTTTTTATGATAAAACATCATTTCAAACCGATATCTAATGGATGGCCGAAACAAAATTTCGATAGGATAAGTATTGGCGAAGTTAGTTTTATTTCTCGATCGAACCCATCCAACTGTACGCACAAGTCCGCAACTGTCGGCCCGTTGCACACCACCCACGGTGTCGACAGTGTTCATCTACTTGAGGGCAGCATGAGTCGCCTCCAGGATGCGGCCGATTGGCGCAGTGGGCAGTGAAGATGGCTATGAAATACCCGGCCGGGGTTCAAAACCCTGCAGTGATAAAGTTTTTGTTTTTTTTGGAAACATATTTGAGTTCATTTTGATTCGAAATGATGTGTTAATGACTTTTTCTATTGATGGTTTCGAATAGGAATATATATCGAGTGTAGTAAATTTGAGTAAAGTTGGGTAGAATTCAACAAGTTCACAAACAGTCGAGCGCTCATTTCACATAACGGCTGAAAACACGGCGCAGCAGTGTTTCTTAAGCGGCGAAGCCGCGTCTCTTACGCGGCGCAGCCGCGTATCGGGCGCCAGCGCGGCGAAGCCGCGCACACGCGGCGCAGCCGCGTCTAGCAATTCGAGCCGAAGGCGAGAATTGCTAGTCGGTTCTTTGAAATATGCAGTTGTATCTACTGTTTGAATACCTTTTATTGAATATTTTTTCCAGAAACTTTAAATTTTGATTTCAGGAACTTTTATGGAACAACAACGATTAATGATGGGAGAAGGAGGACAGTCTTAGTGGTGAATAGAACGTGGTGAGCCAAAATTTTTATTTTAAAAACCAAAAATTGAAAAAACTTGAGCTTTTTCTCGATTCTTCCGAATTTTAGTGTACGAATCCTGGAGAAAATCCAATTCTAGCATCACAAATCGACTAGAAACTCAGAAAAAAAGGAATACATTTGCAGGGAAAAACGAAATTTATATAATGCACATCATAAGAGGAATTTTATGAAATGAACAACATCAAAAGGAGAACAGGAATTAACGATAGATGGACAGTAAAGGTGAGTAAATTTTCGAAGAAAAAATCGGAAGATGGGGGACAATGTTGAATTTCAGGTGAAAACTAATGTATATAATGCACATTTTTTCATACTATAATCACTTCATATGCTTATTCTGACTCTCCGGATTTGAGGGTCTTCACAATTAATTATTCTGAATATGTGAGTTTTCTGCTAAAAAAAATGCTACGAAGAATGAGAGTTTTTTACAGTTAAATATGCAAACATCTACTCGGCTCAATCAAAAAAACTCGGCCCTCTCAACTGTGGCGCAATCAGAAGAATTACTATAAAATAAGAATGCGTCGACGTCAACGAATACAGAAACTAACATCTCCACCGCAACCAACACCACGCCTACTGGAAGACTGATTAGACGAAGAGTACGAAGAATAATGGCAGAAGAAGACAATGGATTTTGTTACAAGTCGGACTTTAGCGAGGCACGCAGACTTGGAAAAATGTAAGATAATTTTTCAGAAATACCTGGGAAAAAGTAGTGTTCAAAATATATCTTTCCGACATGAGCTATAGTATTATAGAAAGAAGCTATTGTACAAAATCTGACTGTCTTTTTATATTTCAGAAATTTTATTGATTTCGGCGACCACTCTGTCATCAAGAATAGGGAGCAATACGAGTTCGTCGACTTTCAAAAATCCTATGTCTGCCTCACCGCTAAAAATTGTCGGAAATCACGAATCGGACACGACTATAATTTTTAAAGAAAAATAAATTTTATTTTCATTAAATATTCCATTTTCGACTCCATTTTTCTTAATAACGCAGTCGCACTCACTGCTTATATATCTTTTTCTCGAAAGTTCGTTTTTCAGAAATTTTTTGATTGAACAGATTTCAGATTTTTTCGAATTGTTCAGCGGATGGAAACAGGATAGTGCAGATGAGAAGCGCACAGGGTAATTCATATTTTTTTGAAGTAAGAGTTAGCAAAATTTTAATTTTCAGGTGAAATCAAATGTACATAATGCTCCTTATATCTTAGCCACTTCATGCTTATTCTGATTCTCCGGATTTGAGGGTCTCCACAACTGATTTTTTTGAATTATGTAAGTTTTTACCTCACAAAATTTTTGGATGAATGAAATTTTTTCCAGATATATATGCACATATTTAACCTGACTATCTTGGTTCGAAGGTCTCCCAAACAACTGATTTTCCTCAACTTTTTTTCGGATTCATCATTCTCCGTTGCCCACGTTCGTCTTGAATTGAGATTAGGAGAGCTTGCACTGGCGCAGGAGCAAGAAAGACAAGATCGTGCTGCGGAATTTGACAAGGAAGTAGAGCAAAGGATCCAGAAAGCAGTTCAAGAGGCAACTTTCCCACTCGAATTAAGAGTGAGAGAGGAACAACAAGTGCAGTAGCAACAAGAAGAGGCAGAACGAGTCCAGAGAGCAGTTCATGAAGAGACATAAAGGCTTCGACGCCAATTGGAAATTAGAAAGGAAGAAGTTCAAACCTTCGGGATCAACTTGATGTCAGGGAACAGGCAAACGGACAATTGCTCTGTGAAATTAGGTAAATTTGTGATTGCTCCGGGATAAAACTTCAAAATATGATTTTGCAGGGATCAAAACGCGGAAGTTCTCAACAATGCGAGATATCTGGTTCAACGAGGAAAGTAGGAGCAGCCAGTCCCAATGGAATATTCAGCTCCGATGAAGATTTGACCCCACGGATATTCCAATGAGGAGCCCCAAGGTTGTAGGGATTCGTTTTGGGATGCAACACCCATTCAACAGACACCCGGCCTTAAACTCCCGGGTCTGGAAATGGGTTTCTATAGGACTCTACCACAAGGATCGAATGGAAAATACATTGTAGATGCAATGTCTTGCCGAACACTCGCCTCCTCGCCCGTCCTTCCTGCTCGAAACCCTCTAACTCATTTGCGAGGAAAACAACTTCTTTACTTGCAATATTTCCTATCGGACACTATGATAATAATTGGAGAATTCCCTCCTCAGACCGGAAAATATCTAGCTCGAGCTTGGGCCGCCCGGAGTTCCGCTACAGAGAGACGAAACATTATCATGGTGAACAATGAATTCGAGAAATATGAGGGTGTGTGTATGGACGAATTTATATTTTATGTATTTTTTGAAACTCTTTAATAAATCGAATTGCTCTCGAATTCTATTTTTAAACTATCGGTTCTCTGAAATATGCAGTTGTATCTACTGTTCGAATACCTTTTATTGTATGTTTTTTCAGAAGATTTTAAATTCGATTTCAGGATTTTTTTATAACAACAACGAATACTGCTGGTAGGAGGAGGACATGGTGAGTAGTAATTTGAAAATTTAGCGAAAAAATATGTTCGATTTTTGATGTGAGAAACCGAAAATATAAAGCCAAGAATCAAAAAAGACTTTAGCTTTTTCTCGATTCTTCAAAACTTCAGTGCCCGAGTCTGGGTGAAAAAACCAATTCTCACATCACAAATCGACTAAAAGCTTGAAAAAATATGTATACTTTCAGGTAAAAATTAAATGCATATAATGCACATGATAGGAGGAATTTTATGGAATGAACAACAGCAAAAGGAGAACAGGAATTAACGATAGATGGACAGTAAAGGTGAGTAAATTTTCGAAGAAAAAATCGGAAGATGGGGGACAATGTTGAATTTCAGGTGAAAACTAATGTATATAATGCACATTTTTTCATACTATAATCACTTCATATGCTTATTCTGACTCTCCGGATTCGAGGGTCTTCACAATTAATTATTCTGAATATGTGAGTTTTCTGCTTAAAAAATGTTACAAAGAATGAGAGTTTTTTACAGATAAATATGCAAACATCTACTCGCCTCAATCAAAAAAGCTCGGCCTTCTCAACTGTGGCGCAATCAGAAGAACTACTATAAAATAAGAATGCGTCGACGCCAACGAATACAGAAACTGCCATCTCCACCGCAACCAACACCACGCCTACTGGAAGACTGATGAGACGAAGAGTACGAAGAATAATGGCAGAAGAAGACAATGGAGTTTTTTACAGGTCGGACTTTAGCGAGCCACGCAGACTTGGAAAAATGTAAGATAATTTTTCAGAAATACCTGGGAAAAAGTAGTTTTGAAACGTCTAGTAATAAACATTAGTTTGGAAATAATTCTGCCGCTAATATCCGCTATGGTGAATTGTGTTCAAAATATATCTTTCCGACATGAGCTATAGTATTATAGAAAAAAGCTATTGTACAAAATCTGACTGTCTTTTTATATTTCAGAAATTTTATTGATTTCGGCGACCACTCTGTCATCCAGAATAGGGAGCAACACGAGTTTGTCGACTTTCAAAAATCCTATGTCTGCCTCACCGCTAAAAATTGTCGGAAATCACGAATCGGACACGACTATAATTTTTAAAGAAAAATAAATTTTATTTTCATTAAATATTCCATTTTCGACTCCATTTTTCTTAATAACGCAGTCGTACTCACTGCTTATATATCTTTTTCTCGAAAGTTCGTTTTTCAGAAATTTTTTGAATCCTGGATCAGATTTCAGATTTTTTCGAATTGTTCAGCGGATGGAAACAGGATAGTGCAGATGAGAAGCGCACAGGGTAATTCATATTTTTTTGAAGTAAGAGTTAGCAAAATTTTAATTTTCAGGTGAAATCAAATGTACATAATGCTCCTTATATCTTAGCCACTTCATGCTTATTCTGATTCTCCGGATTTGAGGGTCTCCACAACTGATTTTTTTGAATTATGTAAGTTTTTACCTCACAAAATTTTTGGATGAATGAAATTTTTTCCAGATATATATGCACATATTTAACCTGACTATCTTGGTTCGATGGTCTCCCAAACATCTGATTTTTTCTCAATTTTTTTTCGGATTCATCATTCTCCGTTGTCAACGTTCGTCTTGAATTGAGATTAGGAGAGCTTGCACTGGCGCAGGAGCAAGAAAGACAAGATCGTGCTGCGGAATTTGACAAGGAAGTAGAACAAAGGATCCAGAAAGCAGTTCAAGAGGCAACTTTCCCACTCGAATTAAGAGTGAGAGAGGAACAACAAGTGCAGTAGCAACAAGAAGAGGCAGAACGAGTCCAGAGAGCAGTTCATGAAGAGACATAAAGGCTTCGACGCCAACTGGAAATTAGAGAGGAAGAAGTTCAAACTCTCCGGGATCAATTTGATGTCAGGGAACAGGCTAACGGACAATTGCTTTGTGAAACCAGGTAAATTTTTTGATTGTTCCGGGATGAAACTCCGAAATATGATTTTGCAGGGATCAAAACGCCGAAGTTCTTGACAATGCGAGATATCTGGTTCAACGAGGAAAGTAGGAGCAGCCTGTCCCAAATTGGCGGAGGAACCAAACGTCGGAGCAATCAATGAGAACGACGGTGACGGTGAGGCTTCTGAAAGTGGGGACGGAGAGATCGACAGGAATCAAGAAGCCGTCTATCGACGGGACGAGGGAAATGCAAAACAAATTGGTAACGCTCCACCAATTGCAATTCCTAACCACTAGTTATAAACTTCTTTGAGAAGGAAAAAAAATAAATTTTTCTAAAACTCTTTCCCGTGTTTTTTTTTTAGTTTTGAATTACAGTTTTATCAACTGTTTGAATACCTTTTTTGTATGATTTTTCCAGACATTTCTCAAATTTTGATTTCAGATTTTAGTTTTCGATGGCTTCAAGAACAAGAGATGGGAATGGTAGAGTTTAGGCGTCAGGTGCAAACCGGAATGGGTAGGTGGTGGAGATATTTTACCTTGAAGACGTGTGGACAGACAGAAGATCGTTAGACGTCCATGAGCACTCACCTCTCTTACTTCTACGCCTTCATTTTCCTCCCTACCCCTTATCAATTTTTGTCTTTCTATTTCTCCATAGCAACGTGTCACCGAGAACAACATATATAGTAGAGTGTCGTCTCGTGAGAAATTTCTCGATGATGTTCGAGAAACAGAGCGAGAAATTTCAAATCTCGTCTCGGTATCGCTTTTTCTCGAAATTCCTCGTTCTCGTCTCGTCTCGTCTCGGCTTTTCTCGTCTCGGGTCATTTCTCGTCTCGTCTCGTTCACGTTTATTTCTCGACTTCTCTATTTCTCGGAAATTTCTCGTCTCGTCTCGGTTTTGTGCGTTCGAGAAATCGTCAAGAAAAAGAGTTTGGAAAATCATTTTTACAAAGTTATTGTGACCTGATTTCGAAGTTTTTGGAGTGTCATCCCGATTTAGAACTGGCTAATTAACTCTAGCCGGCCTGTGGGGCCCAATCCGACCACTTTTGGCCGTATTTGGACCATTTGGCCTGTTTGGTCCTGATCTGGTTTTTTCTCCCTGCCTAGGTCCTATTTGACCTATTTGGTCTTCTTGATCCAAATTCAAACCCTTTGGTCTGTCAAGATTCAATTTGCCCTGATTTATTCCGCTTACACCGATTCGAGTCGTTTGAACTGATTTTTACCTAGCCCTACCAATTCAAATATGAAATATCAGTCTAGAAACTTCGAAATCAGGTCACAATAACTTTGAAAAAATGATTTTCCAAACTCTTTTTCTTGACGATTTCTCGAACGCACAAAACCGAGACGAGACGAGAAATTTCCGAGAAATAGAGAAGTCGAGAAATAAACGTGAACGACACGAGACGAGATATGACCCGAGACGAAAAAAGCCGAGACGAGACGAGACGAGAACAAGGAATTTCGAGAAAAAGCGATACCGAGACGAGACGAGATTCGAGACATCGAGAATAAACGAGAAATTTCTCGTGAGACGACACTCTAATATATAGCAACCACCAACAAGCACGCAACGGGCACCTTCTGCCGAGTCTGGCTGCCTGGGTTCTCTTCATTGCTCAATGTTATTATTTCGTCGCTCGAACGAAGAGAAAAGTTTTCGATTCGCGTTTTATTTTCTCTAGTTTTTTATCCTAAAAATGCCCAAGGTGGCCAATTTTGCCCGATTTTTAGGCTCCGATAACTCCCTTATAGTTCAAAAATATTAGAATTTGAAATACGTTTTGACGTTTTTCTATTTTGAAAAATCATTGCTTCAACACTGAAATATTGTATTTCCAGGTATCAACCATTTTATATAATCCATATTGTGGCGGTTCGGTCTAATGGGTGGTGAGCCCGTCGCGTAGGAAACCATGCCTTATCATGTTTGCAGCTTCCGCGGATTCTGGTGTTTAAGCGATAGGTTCCTTTTGCACGACTTTATTGAAGGCGGTGGCCAGAATAACAGCATCGGGAGTGGGGGTGGTTCAGTAAAAGTGTAAAAGCTTAAGGCGATTACAGAATAATAGTGGACGGGGCTAAGGAACAATAGACAGATTCGCAAGAATCTGCTGTGGAAGGGACGGGGGACAGAATAACAGTGGAGAGCTGTCACATGCGACCGCTCGCTGGGGTTGCGGAGTGGAAGACTGAATAAATTAGGGGAAAATTAAGGGGAAAATCAAGAGAAGGTTCGAGAAAGAATCAACGAAACAAAGGGGGGCGAAATAGTAAAGAAAGGGGGGAGAGCGTTAGAGAAATAGGGAGTAAACAAATAAACAATTGGCGGCGGCGGCGAAACAATTAGCAATCCTCCTCGTTGTCCGTGGGGCGCGCTTGCATTATTCTCGCGCCGAAAGGCGCCGGATTTGAATGAGAGAATAATGTTGAGGAAGAATGAATAATTGCTTGAATTAGAGAACATACAAAAGATAGAAATACAACAAGTACTCTTATCAATTGCAGAACTCATGCGATAACGTGAAGACTCCTAGGCGTCGTGGTTCCAGTGGTGCTGGGGCCGCGACACTCCCGGGGGAGGGGGGTCTACATTTTGACAAAATGTGGACTGCTCTCCATTGATACGAACCGTCTTCACTTGAGCGTGAGTTGATGCCTTTGCTGACCGAGGAAGGAATTCCCGAAGGCGCGGAGCTGCTACTGGTTTAGGGGTCAACAAGACTCTATGACCGGTGTTAGCTAAGGCCTCCTGGCTCTCCTTTGGAGTGGTGCTTGTATATGAAGCACTTGGAGTTTGGGAAGGTTGAGGAGCAATTGAGGTCGCTTTTGGTTTAGGTGGGCGTCCTCTCCTCTTGGGTTGTACTTGTGTGTCCGGCTGACTTGTGGACGTTGCAGGCGGGTTCTGAGGTGATTCCGTGTCCTGCTGTGGAAGAATGATCCTTGGGACTGATGTTGTTGCTGGAAGCTGCGGGACAGAAATTTTAGTTTCGTCCTCATTGTCTCCGGGATCCTCTAATGGAACAAGCTGGTTGACTGGCTTTTCCAGGGTGTGTTTTCCACATTGAACAAGTACTGATCTTGGGGCGCCATCCAGTGAACGAGTGACGCTGATGATCCTACCAAGAGGCCAGTGATGTCTCGATTTTGTCTTTGCAGACTCCACCAATACGATCATTCCTGGCTTAGGCGTTTGTGCTGAGTGGTTTGCTCCTTTCTCCTTCAATTCGCGTAGTGTTTGGAAATAACTGAGGGCGAATTGGTTCCAGAGTTCCTCCTTGGCCTTTCCAAGTCCCTCTAGAATCTTCCTGGTGAGTTTTTCTGTCTCGCCAGGTCGTATTTCTCCAAATACCGAGTCTGCCTTTTCGGGCAGAGCCAGCTGCACTCCGGGGTTTAAGAAGTCACATGGTCTGATTGCTGGGGCATCGTCTTCGGCTTTCTTGTTTGGCGTGACGGGTCGGGAATTGATGATTCCTTCTGTCTCAATGACGAGCGTTTCCATGTCCAAAAACGATCGTACGTCCTTGCTGAGGACCTTCTGGATTGTGTTCTTGACCAGTCCTACGAGGCGTTCATACGCTCCACCCTGCCAGGGGCTGAGGGGAGTGATGAGCTTGATCTTGATTTGTTTGGATGCAAGGTACGATGTAAGTTCTTCGTTTTTGTTGACGATTGTCTTGAGGTCTTCGTTTATGATGCTGTATGCGAGTTTGAACAGCGGTGCGTTATCGCTAAGGATTGAGATGGGTACTCCTCTTCTGCTGATGAATCTCCGTAATCCGTTGATGAAACTGATGGTCGTGTTGTCGGGCACGACCTCCAAGTGTATAGCTCTGGTGAATATGCACGAGACGAGCAGAATCCATAGTTTTCCTTTGCCATCCGATCGCTTATACTGTAGAGGACCAATGTAGTCCAATCCGATGAACTTGAATGGTCCGGCGAATGTTGTCCTGGTGGCAGGGAGGATTCTGTTGAAGTTGTATCTGAACGTCTTTCCGTGTTTTCGTTGGCACACGAAACATTGAGCTCGGATTGTTCTTACGATCCGTCCCAGATGCTCGATCCAGTAATGTTGATGGACGTCCGAGATGACATCTTGGACTCCCTGATGATTCAACTTCTGGTGTGACTCGAGGACGATGAGCTTGGCTAAGGGATGATTTTGCAGGATGATGATTGGGTATTTCATATCCTCCGTGAGCCTTGTGTCCGTTGAGTCCGAGAATCGTGTTTTGTGTCTCCACGAACCATCTTCATGGAGAACTGGGACGATACGCTTAGGCAGAAGCTCGTTGAAGCGTTCTTCTGCGTCTTGGTAGTGACATTTCACGATGAGTTTTCTGGCAAGGACCTGCTCAACAAGAGTGTCCCCTGCTTCGAAAGCCTCTGCGAAATGCCTCAGTAGATTGTCCTTGAACTTTATCGGCTTGTCTTGGTGTCGTTTGTTTCTTCTTTGGATGAGGTGACAAATCCATTGTAGCGCTTTGGTTGTCCAAATCGTTAACTTCTGGAGTGAATTTGTCCTCTCGTAGGGGATTGCATGCTGGGGGATAGTGGTGGTAATCTTATTCACCTCCCATTGAGCAACAAGCTCTTTGGGCGGAGAAGCTGAAGGCACCTCTATCTCTCTTGCCTGCTTTCTGAACTCGTATGGATCCGCTGGGGTGTTGTCGAGTTTCTTCGGCCAGGAAGTTTCTGGTTGTCTTAGGAACTCTGGCCCATAGTGCCAGAGCTTGTTGTCCCTTAGCTCCCTGACTCCACATCCTCGTGATGCAATGTCAGCTGGATTTTGCTCCGATGGGACGTATCTGACTGTTGGCTCCAGTTTTTGTTGCTGAAGCTCCAGAAGGTTGTTGTGTATCTTCTGGACACGATTGCTGACCCATGTAGATCCAAAATTGTTGTTGACTTTGCTGAGGACCCAGAAAAGACAGCAGGTACTGTCCGAGAACAGTACCACGTCTTTCAGATCCATGTGAAGTTCCTTTGATAGGTTGACTGCGGCGTTGGAGACAATTTCCAGCGCCATGAGTTCCATTCTCGGGATAGTGTATTCTGGTCCTCCGTTGCTAGGACGAATCCTTGACTTTGAGAAGACCAGGCCGCTGCCGAACGAGCCATCCTCATATCCATATCGTATGTAGGCGGCTGTGGCATAATTGTCTTTGGATGCATCCGAAAAGATGATCAGTTGGGCTGTGGAGAAATCGTATCTGGTGGTTAGCTGCCTTGGAATCGTGTAAGTCCTTTCGCTGAAGTTGTCTTTGATCGAGTTCCAAGTAGGTACCAAATCCTGTGGTATTTCCTCCTTCCATCCAATGTTCCTGCTCCACAAGCTTGAGATGAGCTGCTTCACGGGAACGACGATGGGTGATACCAACCCACTCGGGTCGTAGTTCCGAGCGCAGAAGGCGACGATTTGGCGTTTCGTCGGTCTCCCTTTTGGTGGTGTCGCAATCTTGACGATGATTGTGTCGTTGATGCTATCCCATTGGTGTCCAAGCAATTTGCAGGCATGATCCGGGTGGCGATCACACTCAGCAACTCCGTCCATAACAAATGAACTGTTGCTGAGGTATTCACGCAGGTTCATGTGCATGGTGTTGAAGATTGCTTTGGACTGCTCGTACGCTTTCTTGAGATCCTCTTCGTCGTTGGAGGTGAAGATGACGTTGTCGACGTAGAGGTTCTCCTTTATCCTTTCGTTGAGGCTGTGGTCGTTGATCTCCAGATAGCGGAGGATTGTGACAGCCAGTAAGAATGGAGATGAAGATACTCCGAATGGCAGTCTCGTGAATCGAAACGCCTTCAGATTATCCTCGGTGTACCCTTTGCTTGGGTTTTCTAGCCAAAGGAATTTCGTGACGTCTCTGAACTGCTCCTGAATCCGTACTTGGTGGAAGGCTCGTTTGATGTCCGACATCAGCAGGTACTTGCTGAGGCGGCTCCTTATCATGATCCCAAGTATGGACTGAAGAATTGAAGGTCCTGGATGGAGGCAGTCGTTGAGGGATAGTTCGTTCCTCTTGTGGGAAGAGGCATCTAGTACTATCCTGAGTTTCGTCGTCAGTGAATCTTCCTTGATGACAACACGATGGGGAATAAAATATTCCGGTCCGTCGGGCTTGGAGCTGAGGGGAATCGGTTCCACGATTCCCTCTTCCACTTGCTTTTGGATGATGTCGTGGTACTCTGCTCTGTCCTCTTCTTTTTGTAGTTGTCGTTCCAGGAGAGATTGAAGTCTTACTTTGGCTATGGCTAGATTGTTCTTGAGTTCAGATTGACGTCCGTTGAAGGGCAAGGCTACATAGATTTTGTTGTCCTTGTCCATGATTGCTGACTCTTTGAACTCTGCTATTAGCTCTGCATTTAGAGCCTCCTTGGAACCCTTGACTGATGGCGGCAACAAGCCGATCACTTCAAGTGTCCATAGGCGCTCTAACTGCTTGTCTAGCCTTCTTGTTGAGATGTTCACCGGATTGTCCTTATCCGCTGGATCCGTTGTGGCGTCTTCGACGTTTACCGTGTGAATCCATAGTTCTCTTGTGTCGTCCGAGATGCTAAGGGGTTTGCTTCTATCGATTGGCACAAGAGAGTCGTCTATGATTGGCGGATGGTGGATGAATCCGAGGATTGTCTTCTCGATTGCTCTTCTGCTTGGGAGGTAGAAGAGCATGTTTCTCTCGATATCCTTGACCTTATTCAGGATGTTGTTTCCAAGGATTAGATCGATCGTCCTTCCATCGAACTTGTTTAGTTCCGTTACTCCCTCACAATGGAATCCATTTCGTTTTATGAATTCTTGGTCCTCGAGAGTGTGGTCAGGCGCTCTGTAGATCACGTTCATCTGGTCGTAGCTGGGGACACAGGTCGTCCAAGCGTTTCCACTGAGGTCCAGAAGCTCCAATCTGTAGAATGTGCACCATTGTCTTGGGGATTGTCCCGCGAATCCTGAGTAGAGTAACTTCCTCCTTCCAACGCTGTGGAGCTGCAATCTTTCTGCTGCTTTGGTGGATATTATCGACGATTGAGCTCCTGTGTCGACAAGAGCTAGTAGCTTCCTGCCGTTGGGAGTGTGGAGTTGGATGAAGGGTAGTTGAGCTTCTGCGTCCGTGATTTTGTAGACTTGCAGTCGCATTGGTTCTACTCGGGGTGGGTCGTTACTGACATCCTGTATACTTTTCAGCAGTTGAGCGAATTCTTCTGCTGTGGTGAACGTGTTACAGACGATGGTGGAAGGCAGCACCTTTATCGGGACCCCCTCTTCCAACAAGGAAGAGTCAGAATCTGATTTAGGATCGCCTTGCCAGTCGTCTTTTGGGCTTCGGACGGTGTTGATGGATAGGAGATGTTGCGATGAATTGGAGGTGTTTATGGGGGCAGCTATGGGTTGGTCTTGATGTCCTTGATCCGGGAGCTTAGAATTCGGGGGTTTCAGCCCCTGGTCCTCGAAATAACTGCTTCTCCAATTCCTCGTCATCTTCTAATTGGTCGAACTCGAGGAAATTGATGTTGAGATCTTCCTTGTTTTCGAGCAAGTGGCAGTGTCCTGAGAAGTGACGCCTTCGGCAGTTGACGCAACTGTATTTGGATTTGCATTCGAAGGCAGCGTGTTTCTCCGAAAGGCAGTTGTAGCATAGCCTCTTCTTCTGGAGTGCCATTTTCTTCTTATCCAATGGCGCCCTGCATTCTGCTGCGCAGTGGTTGG
The DNA here is from genome assembly GCA_000143925.2 of Caenorhabditis brenneri. Classification (NCBI taxonomy): domain Eukaryota; kingdom Metazoa; phylum Nematoda; class Chromadorea; order Rhabditida; family Rhabditidae; genus Caenorhabditis; species Caenorhabditis brenneri. Next base: position 39,699 of record GL379856.1, read on the forward strand.
TACCCTCGCAGTATCTGCATGGAACTTCTTTGGATGGTGGGACGAATCTTGTTTTTCCCGCTATGGCCTTTTGAGCATTGAGTGGACGTTGTCTTTGAGCTACTACATTGACGTCGATCTGGTTGACGTAGCTCTCGTCGTATCCCAATGCTGTGGCGGATGTCTTTGGTGTGTAGCCTTCCTGCATCGCTAAGGTGTTATGAACCTCGTTGAGGACGTCGTTCAATGTCGCATTTCCTCTCTGGAGTCTCTTGTGTGCAGCTTTCCTCACTTTTTCGGGGAGTCTGTCTACTGCTTTGGCCAGGAAGTAGCGATCGTTTGGATTTATTCCATAGGCTTGCAGTTTGTAGGCCATGGTCGAGAACAGATTGAGCGCGCTGCGAAGTTGTTTGATGTCTTCTGGGAAGATTATCGAATCGATCTTCTGGAGGATGATGTTGAACTGCGTGTTCTGTCTGTTGAACTGCTTCTCCAGATTATTCCTAATCATGAAGTAGCTTGTTTCGGACACGTCTGAAGTCTGATGCTCTCTGGCGAGCTGCTGTGGGAGCAGCTTGAGAAGTATCGTCTGCTTCATTCTGGCATCGATGAGCGCATTGTTGTGAACCATGT
>GL379856.1:40320-119220 GCA_000143925.2 Caenorhabditis brenneri
CGATATCGAAACTATAAACCACATTCCTGTTTGCTGGCTGCCTTTACTACACGTATATCTTGATTTTTGCATTCCCGGCTGCAACAGAAGAACAAGACGTTTGTGAAGGCTCGGATGGTGTTTAAAATGCTTCAAAGACCGTGTCGCAATCGTGTTAACCGTTGTAGACCGATATCGAAACTATAAACCACATTCCTGTTTGCTGGCTGCCTTTACTACACGTATATCTTGATTTTTGCATTCCCGGCTGCAACAGAAGAACAAGACGTTTGTGAGGGCTCGGATGGTGTTTAAATTGCTTCAAAGACCGTGTCGGAATCGTGATTACCTTTGTAGACCGATATCGAAACTATAAACCACATTCCTGTTTGCTGGCTGCCTGTACTACACGTATATCTTGATTTTTGCATTCCCGGCTGCAACAGAAGAAAAAGACGTTTGTGAGGGCTCGGATGGTGTTTAAATTGCTTCAAAGACCGTGTCGGAATCGTGATAACCGTTGTAGACCGATATCGAAACTATAAACCACATTCCTGTTTGCTGGCTGCCTTTACTACACGTATATCTTGATTTTTGCATTCCCGGCTGCAACAGAAGAACAAGACGTTTGTGAGGGCTCGGATGGTGTTAATATTGCTTTAAAGACCGTGTCGGTATCGTGATAACCGTTGTAGACCGATATCGAAACTATATGAGTTTTTCTGTCTCGCCAGGTCGTATTTCTCCAAATACCGAGTCTGCCTTTTCGGGCAGAGCCAGCTGCACTCCGGGGTTTAAGAAGTCGCATGGTCTGATTGCTGGGGCATCGTCTTCGGCTTTCTTGTTTGGCGTGACGGGTCGGGAATTGATGATTCCTTCTGTCTCAATGACGAGCGTTTCCATGTCCAAAAACGATCGTACGTCCTTGCTGAGGACCTTCTGGATTGTGTTCTTGACCAGTCCTACGAGGCGCTCATACGCTCCACCCTGCCAGGGGCTGAGGGGAGTGATGAGCTTGATCTTGATTTGCTTGGATGCAAGGTACGATGTAAGTTCTTCGTTTTTGTTGACGATTGTCTTGAGGTCTTCGTTTATGATGCTGTATGCGAGTTTGAACAGCGGTGCGTTATCGCTAAGGATTGAGATGGGTACTCCTCTTCTGCTGATGAATCTCCGTAATCCGTTGATGAAACTGATGGTCGTGTTGTCGGGCACGACCTCCAAGTGTATAGCTCTGGTGAATATGCACGAGACGAGCAGAATCCATAGTTTTCCTTTGCCATCCGATCGCTTATACTGTAGAGGACCAATGTAGTCCAATCCGATGAACTTGAATGGTCCGGCGAATGTTGTCCTGGTGGCAGGGAGGATTCTGTTGAAGTTGTATCTGAACGTCTTTCCGTGTTTTCGTTGGCACACGAAGCATTGAGCACGAATCGTTCTCACAATCCGTCCCAGATGCTCGATCCAGTAGTGTTGATGGACGTCCGAGATGACATCTTGGACTCCCTGATGATTCAACTTCTGGTGTGACTCGTGAACTATGAGCTTGGCTAAGGGATGGTTGGACATGATGATGATTGGGTATCTCATATCCTCCGTAAGCCTTACGTCCGTTGAGTCCGAGAATCGTGTTTTGTATCTCCAGGAACCATCTTCATGGAGGATTGGGAAGTAACGCTTGGGCGGTAGCTCGTTGAAGCGTTCTTCTGCGTCTTGGTAGTGACATTTCACGATGAGTTTTCTGGCAAGGACCTGCTCAACAAGAGTGTCCCCTGCTTCGAAAGCCTCTGCGAAATGCCTCAGTAGATTGTCCTTGAACTTTATCGGCTTGTCTTGGTGTCGTTTGTTTCTTCTTTGGATGAGGTGACAAATCCATTGTAGCGCTTTGGTTGTCCAAATCGTTAACTTCTGGAGTGAATTTGTCCTCTTGTAGGGGATTGCATGCTGGGGAATAGTGGTGGTAATCTTATTCACCTCCCATTGAGCAACAAGCTCTTTGGGCGGAGAAGCTGAAGGCACCCCTATCTCTCTTGCTTGCTTTTTGAACTCGTATGGATCCGCTGGGGTGTTGTCGAGTTTCTTCGGCCAGGAAGTTTCTGGTTGTCGTAGGAACTCTGGCCCATAGTGCCAGAGCTTGTTGTCCTTTAGCTCCCTGACTCCACATCCTCGTGATGCAATGTCAGCTGGATTTTGCTCTGATGGGACGTATCTGACTGTTGGCTCCAGTTTTTGTTGCTGAAGCTCCAGAAGGTTGTTGTGTATCTTCTGGACACGATTGCTGACCCATGTAGATCCAAAATTGTTGTTGACTTTGCTGAGGACCCAGAAAAGACAGCAGGTACTGTCTGAGAACAGTACCACGTCCTTCAGATCCATGTGAAGTTCCTTTGATAGGTTGACTGCGGCGTTGGAGGCGATTTCCAGCGCCATGAGTTCCATTCTCGGGATAGTGTATTCTGGTCCTCCGTTGCTAGGACGAATCCTTGACTTTGAGAAGACCAGGCCGCTGCCGAACGAGCCATCCTCATATCCATATCGTATGTAGGCGGCTGTGGCATAATTGTCTTTGGATGCATCCGAAAAGATGATCAGTTGGGCTGTGGAGAAATCGTATCTGGTGGTTAACTGCCTTGGAATCGTGTAAGTCCTTTCGCTGAAGTTGTCTTTGATCGAATTCCAAGTAGGTACCAAATCCTGTGGTATTTCCTCCTTCCATCCAATGTTCCTGCTCCACAAGCTTGAGATGAGCTGCTTCACGGGAACGACGATGGGTGATACCAACCCACTCGGATCGTAGTTCCGAGCGCAGAAGGCGACGATTTGGCGTTTCGTCGGTCTCCCTTTTGGTGGTGTCGCAATCTTGACGATGATTGTGTCGTTGATGCTATCCCATTGGTGTCCAAGCAATTTGCAGGCATGATCCGGGTGGCGATCACACTCAGCAACTCCGTCCATAACAAATGAACTGTTGCTGAGGTATTCACGCAGGTTCATGTGCATGGTGTTGAAGATTGCTTTGGACTGTCCGTACGCTTCCTTGAGATCCTCTTCGTCGTTGGAGGTGAAGATGACGTTGTCGACGTAGAGGTTCTCCTTTATCCTTTCGTTGAGGCTGTGGTCGTTGATCTCCAGATAACGGAGGATTGTGACAGCCAGTAAGAATGGAGATGAAGATACTCCGAATGGCAGTCTCGTGAATCGAAACGCCTTCAGATTATCCTCGGTGTACCCTTTGCTGGGGTTTTCTAGCCAAAGGAATTTCGTGACGTCTCTGAACTGCTCCTGAATCCGTACTTGGTGGAAGGCTCGTTTGATGTCCGACATCAGCAGGTACTTGCTGAGGCGGCTCCTTATCATGATCCCAAGTATGGACTGAAGAATTGAAGGTCCTGGATGGAGGCAGTCGTTGAGGGATAGTTCGTTCTTCTTGTGGGAAGAGGCATCTAGTACTATCCTGAGTTTCGTCGTCAGTGAATCTTCCTTGATGACAACACGATGGGGAATAAAATATTCCGGTCCGTCGGGCTTGGAGCTGAGGGGAATCGGTTCCACGATTCCCTCTTCCACTTGCTTTTGGATGATGTCGTGGTACTCTGCTCTGTCCTCTTCTTTTTGTAGTTGTCGTTCCAGGAGAGATTGAAGTCTTACTTTGGCTATGGCTAGATTGTTCTTGAGTTCAGATTGACGTCCGTTGAAAGGCAAGGCCACATAGATTTTGTTGTCCTTGTCCATGATTGCTGACTCTTTGAACTCTGCTATTAGCTCTGCATTTAGAGCCTCCTTGGAACCCCTGACTGATGGCGGCAACAAGCCGATCACTTCAAGTGTCCATAGGCGCTCTAACTGCTTGTCTAGCCTTCTTGTTGAGATGTTCACCGGATTGTCCTCATCCGCTGGATCCGTTGTGGCGTCTTCGACGTTTATTGTGTGAATCCATAGTTCTCTTGTGTCGTCCGAGATGCTAAGGGGTTTGCTTCTATCGATCGGCACAAGAGAGTCGTCTATGATTGGCGGATGATGGATGAATCCGAGAATAGTCTTCTCGATTGCTCTTCTGCTTGGGAGGTAGAAGAGCATGTTTCTCTCGATATCCTTGACCTTATTCAGGATGTTGTTTCCAAGGATTAGATCGATCGTCCTTCCATCGAACTTGTTTAGTTCCGTTACTCCCTCACAATGGAATCCATTTCGTTTTATGAATTCTTGGTCCTCGAGAGTATGGTCAGGCGCTCTGTAGATCACGTTCATCTGGTCGTAGCTGGGGACACAGGTCGTCCAAGCGTTTCCACTGAGGTCCAGAAGCTCCAATCTGTAGAATGTGCACCATTGTCTTGGGGATTGTCCCGCGAATCCTGAGTAGAGTAACTTCCTCCTTCCAACGCTGTGGAGCTGCAATCTTTCTGCTGCTTTGGTGGATATTATCGACGATTGCGCTCCTGTGTCGACAAGAGCTAGTAGCTTCCTGCCGTTGGGAGTGTGGAGTTGGATGAAGGGTAGTTGAGCTTCTGCATCCGTGATTTTGTAGACTTGCAGTCGCATTGGTTCTACTCGGGGTGGGTCGTTACTGACATCCTGTATACTTTTCAGCAGTTGAGCGAACTCTTCTGCTGTGGTGAACGTGTTACAGACGATGGTGGAAGGCAGCACCTTTATCGGGACCCCCTCTTCCAACAAGGAAGAGTCAGAATCTGATTCAGGATCGCCTTGCCAGTCGTCTTTTGGGCTTCGGACGGTGTTGATGGATAGGAGATGTTGCGATGAATTGGAGGTGTTTATGGAGGCAGCTATGGGTTGATCTTGATGTCCTTGATCCGGGAACTTAGAATTCGGGGGTTTCAGCCCCTGGTCCTCGAAATAACTGCTTCTCCAATTCCTCGTCATCTTCTAATTGGTCGAACTCGAGGAAATTGATGTTGAGATCTTCCTTGTTTTCGAGCAAGTGGCAGTGTCCTGAGAAGTGACGCCTTCGGCAGTTGACGCAACTGTATCTGGATTTGCATTCGAAGGCAGCGTGTTTCTCCGAAAGGCAGTTGTAGCATAGCCTCTTCTTCTGGAGTGCCATTTTCTTCTTATCCAATGGCGCCCTGCATTCTGCTGCGCAGTGGTTGGTACCCTCGCAGTATCTGCATGGAACTTCTTTGGATGGTGGGACGAATCTTGTTTTTCCCGCTATGGCCTTTTGAGCATTGAGTGGACGTTGTCTTTGAGCTACTACATTGACGTCGATCTGGTTGACGTAGCTCTCGTCGTATCCCAATGCTGTGGCGGATGTCTTTGGTGTGTAACCTTCCTGCATCGCTAAGGTGTTATGAACCTCGTTGAGGACGTCGTTCAATGTCGCATTTCCTCTCTGGAGTCTCTTGTGTGCAGCTTTCCTCACTTTTTCGGGGAGTCTGTCTACTGCTTTGGCCAGGAAGTAGCGATCGCTTGGATTTATTCCATAGGCTTGCAGTTTGTAGGCCATGGTCGAGAACAGATTGAGCGCGCTGCGAAGTTGTTTGATGTCCTCTGGGAAGATTATTGAATCGATCTTCTGGAGGATGATGTTGAACTGCGTGTTCTGTCTGTTGAACTGCTTCTCCAGATTATTCCTAATCATGAAGTAGCTTGTTTCGGACACGTCTGAAGTCTGATGCTCTCTGGCGAGCTGCTGTGGGAGCAGCTTGAGAAGTATCGTCTGCTTCATCCTGGCATCGATGAGCGCATTGTTGTGAACCATGTGATCGAACTGGGCTATGAACGATGGGTAATCGTATTCTTCTCCTGAGAATGCTTGGAGGGCTGACAGGGTAGATTGGACGATGGTTGCCTTCATCTGCTCCATCTTGATGGTGGTATCTATGTCCTCCTGTGGAATCCCCTGGCTACGAAGCTCTGCTGCTGGATTATTGTAGGCGAATCCGTTGATGACGTTGAATCCGCTACGGTCTTGTTGGCAGAATCCGGTAGGCTGAGGACGATTTGGCATCCATTGGAGTTGGTTCCCATTCATCATGTTCGAACTTCCTGGGGAAGTGTTTTGGTTCATGGATCCAGTGGCACCAACGGACGTAGGGACGCTACTGATGTAACAAACATCATCACGAACTGTACCGGGAGGCACCGCTGGACCATAGGCTCTTTGCTCCGGTTGGCGACGATCTCTGCGAATGTCGTTTCTCATCTCTTCGAATGTTCGTTTGAACCATTCCATGTTTGCTTCCATCCTGTTCAGTCTCTCGTCGGTGTCTCCTCTTGTATGTTTGGCTCTGGGTCCATTGTGTCCTTGCTGCTGCTGGGGCGGACGATTCTGTTGACGATGACGTGATGGAGATGGACTGTTGGAACGGTGACTTCTTGGGCTTCCGCCAGCTTGGTAGTCTCCAAACAGATTGCGGTGACCTGTTCCCCGACTCTCTTCACGACAAGTGGGAGAGACGGGTTCTGGGTTTCCCACTCTCAGTAGGAGTTGTTCGACGGCTGCATCCATCTTTTCGAAGAGCTGTGGCAACTTGGCTGCTCTCAGATGACTCTCCAGAGAATCTTGGAGAACGACCTTTTCCGATGGAGTCGCTTCGGAGTCATCAATGGTGACGTCAGAGATTTCCAATTCGATCTCTTCCAACCTTTTCTTCTGGGCCAGTAGCTCCTCCAGTGTGTGGCTAAGGTTATCGTGTTGAATGTCCTCATCCTCCAGCATAAGGAGCGTGTTGGCTTGGGATAGAAGATTCTCCGCCTTTCCGACCGCGATGGTGACTTTTTTCTTGTAGGTCGAGACGGCGACAGGGATCACTTGCTTGGTCATTGTTACTTGTTGGTCGAGTAACTGCAATCAAACTGTTGTTTGTGAGTTTTGGTGAGGGGAACGATGTAATTAAACGGCGCGCCACGATGCAAATTGGAAAAAAAAATGTTGAAAAGAAAAATGTAGGTGAGTAGTTGAGTGATGGAGACTTCTATTGGATATGCGTTGTCCTTCGTCGTCCTTTTGTTGGAGCTCAGGCTTCTTCCTTTTGCTCCAACGTCTGATCGCTCCCGACCAGCTGAGTCGGAATGCCACGTGGGGCTATCTCCCTCGTCTGCTCCCTCTCGGAGCCGGTTGTTAGTGACTGGATGCTTATTGTTGGATGTGCGATCATCTCGTATCCAGGTGTTGTTGCTTGAGTATCCCTCTTGATTCCCAGCTTCAACGTTTTTGAGTCCGAATGTCTGCCCTGGTGCCGACTATCATCCTCGACTGCTCCTCCGAGTCCGGGGTCTTTGATAGACTCCCTTATGCAACTTATGAAGTGCCATTGAGAGTCTACCTCCACATCGCCGCTTGCGCGTCTCGCTGCCACGTAGTGGCTTTGCATGCAGAACGAGATTCGTGTCCTATCCTTCCAGTTTCGATGCATTGATTGTTACAGGCTGGAGCTCCGGGGCACGGATGTGGATGTTTGCTAGCGGTAGTCGTGACAATGAATGCGATCGCCCGACATCTGCATGGGGGAACGCTAACAAAGTGCTTGGAATTGCGACCAAGTTTTATATTTCCCTTCCTTTTGGGTGTGAACGAACTTAGGCTATGACTAATTGGTGATTAGAACTAGCAGTAAGATTTTAAATGAACCCCATGAATTTGGACTAAGAGTAAAATAAGAAGGTGTTAACTGTCCTACTTATGATGAAACTTAGGTAAATTCTAAAACTTATTTATTAAAATGTATTAAAACTAGTTAGCCACAAGACCCTCCTCCAACTCTTTCCGCCTTGTCAGGGCTTCCGGAGTCAAATCGGGGTCTACGTGGCGAGTGACTAAGAGTAATCCTAGATACTCACTAAGACCTAGAACATAGCTAAGACGTTGAGGGGACCAGCGTAGATCGTTCGTATCCTTCTGAAGCTGTAATTAATTGATTAATTAGCGCGAAAGGATTGTTAAAATTTCGGTAGTTAAGTTCGTAGCGGATAGGCTCCAGGTGTCTAGAGGCACAACACTTTAAGTTTTATTGTGAAAACTTGGGAGTATAACATATCGAAACGACAGATGATGAGAGTGATGCACTGTCTTCCGAGCTTAGGCGTCTCCAAGCTCGTCGTCCTCCTCCTCCTCCTGTCCAGCTGCGGCTGCGTGAATCTTGGCAACAGCTTCGGCGCTTGCTTTGGTCAGACAGACCAGTGGATGATGCTTGATGTCCTCCATACATCCACATCTCTTCGCTTTTTTCTCTGGGCATTCCACTTCCTCATGGATCTTGAAACAAATCCAACAGCGTCCCTCCTTGGTGAGTTCAGCACGTCTTCGTGGGGCTGAAGCGAACTGGTAACAGGCTTTGGCGGCATGCTTAGTCGAGTAGCAAAAGAAGCATTTGCCTTGACGTTCGTCTTTCAGTGGTTCCGGCTTCAGCTCAAATGATCTCGAGAGCATTCTCATTGCATACATGAGCTTGTCGTGTTCGTCCATGATGTTGCTGAAGGCGTCGGTCAAGTCGGCGATTTGCTTGTTTAGGCCTTCGATCTGTCCGAGACACGAGTTCTCGAACTCCTCCACATGGGCAGCCTGATCCATCACAGTGTTGTGGATCTTCTCAACTTCTGCTTGGGAGACGAATCCGGTTTCCTTGTTGTAGAGCTCTGCGATCTCCTTGACTTCAGCCTGTTCTTTGGTACGAGCCTGCTCTGCGGAGTCCTTGATCTCCTTGATTCCTTTGGCTGCAGCTGTGGTGTTGGCTGTTGCTTTCTTTACCAAGTTCTTGAGTGGCTGTTGAGGGGTTTGCTTAGGTTCCTTCAGGGCGAGCTGAGGCCTCTCCGTAACAAACGAATTGGCTGGCAGAGGCCCAGAAGGAACTTTCAGCTTGGGGCGGGCGATTGTTGAGCTCTTGTTGGCAGGTGTTTCCTTGGCCTTTGGTTTTGATGGAGCTGTGGTCTTGCCCTTTGAAGTGCCTTTGGCGTCGTTTGGCATGATGGATTTCTCTTGTTGTCTTCTGAAATCCTTTCTTAGAAGAGCGATACCAGAGACGGGACGAGTAAATACGAAGACGTAAAATGAAAGAGGATGAAGAGGGGGGAGAAGGGGAGAGAATGAAGGGAAGGGATCCTGATGACTCCGTCGATTCCTGATCCATTCCTATGCTTCCATGTTGTCCGTTGCGGGGGTGTGCGGCAACATCACCTCTAGACCGGTCCCTCCCTAACTCACTACTAACCTAACTACCTAATACCGAAAATAATACGCGTTTTTGAGACCTAATCTATGCGGGCATTACCCAAGCCACCGTGATCGTGCGCCCGGCCTTGGAGTAAAAGTTGGGGGTCACATAGACTAGTTGACTGGATGTCGTCATCTCGATGAATTGCACAGCGATTGCCACGTCTCGCATCCTCGACTCGCTATGACTGCCGACTTCCACGGCTTGGGCTCCAATCCAAGTTTTCCACTCGTACTCCTGATTTTATGGTCCTTGTGTTCTTTTCCTCCAAGACTCCATTTCTGACGGAATGGTTGAATCCTCCTTAACGGTGCTGTGTGTCGACTGGTTTTGAAAGGAGTGATTTTCAGCTAAGGCGGGGCCAGACGTGTCCGACAGTGTGCCAACCGTCTTGATCCTCGACGTCGCTTCATCCATTCTTCATGTTGTCCAACTTATCATCGCGAAACGGTACCTTGCTACGCTTTTTCCGACAAGCTCGCTGGATTTTCCCTGAGTCTGGACATCTTCGTTTTGTCTTTGGTGGGAAGAACTGAGGGATGGACTTCTTTCACAACGAAATCGATAAATGGCCTCCTCCGACGGAGATTTGTTGTTTCCGCCGAAAAATCGATAATCGCAGCTGCCGATGAATTTCTTCCAGGCCAAACGATTCCATTGAGGGCAAAAATGCTTAGGTTGACATTGTACGAGTAGATTTGTCCCAATCCACGACTTGAGCAAGAGATTGCTGTTTTTGCGCAACAAGCGCTACTCACAACAACTCCTGTATTGCTCCAGGCTCTCCGAGACCGCGAACACCCGCCATAACTCGCAACAAGCGAGCTGGAACGGGGAGGCGAAAACGGATTACCTTTTGATTCCAATCCACTAGTTGTTCGCCGAATCCACTTGCAAACATCGATCACCAGTTGGGTCCTTTTTCCGGGAAAAATCCGATTGTCGTTCGATCTTCTTCTTCCTTTTAGCCCGGTCGATTCACCATGTGGCGGTTCGGTCTAATGGGTGGTGAGCCCGTCGCGTAGGAAACCATGCCTTATCATGTTTGCAGCTTCCGCGGATTCTGGTGTTTAAGCGATAGGTTCCTTTTGCACGACTTTATTGAAGGCGGTGGCCAGAATAACAGCATCGGGAGTGGGGGTGGTTCAGTAAAAGTGTAAAAGCTTAAGGCGATTACAGAATAATAGTGGACGGGGCTAAGGAACAATAGACAGATTCGCAAGAATCTGCTGTGGAAGGGACGGGGGACAGAATAACAGTGGAGAGCTGTCACATGCGACCGCTCGCTGGGGTTGCGGAGTGGAAGACTGAATAAATTAGGGGAAAATTAAGGGGAAAATCAAGAGAAGGTTCGAGAAAGAATCAACGAAACAAAGGGGGGCGAAATAGTAAAGAAAGGGGGGAGAGCGTTAGAGAAATAGGGAGTAAACAAATAAACAATTGGCGGCGGCGGCGAAACAATTAGCAATCCTCCTCGTTGTCCGTGGGGCGCGCTTGCATTATTCTCGCGCCGAAAGGCGCCGGATTTGAATGAGAGAATAATGTTGAGGAAGAATGAATAATTGCTTGAATTAGAGAACATACAAAAGATAGAAATACAACAAGTACTCTTATCAATTGCAGAACTCATGCGATAACGTGAAGACTCCTAGGCGTCGTGGTTCCAGTGGTGCTGGGGCCGCGACACATATATTTATTCTGATTCTCCGGATTTGAGGATCTTCACAGTCGATTTTTCTGAACTATGTGAGTTTTTCCTAAGAAATATTTTCGATGAATTGCGGTTTTTTTCAGATGAATATACATATATCTGACTATCTTGGTTTCGATGGTCTCCCAAACAACTGATTATTTCGAACGGATTAAATGGATTCATTGTTGGATCCAACCACTACTCTGGAGCAAGCTTCGATAAAAATGCACAGGCTATATCAGAAGAGCTGCACTTGGCATTATTCGACACATTCTGGACGGTGGCTCATTGACGGACCCAACGATAAGTCAGCCATTGCTGTTGCTTCAATGGAAGTTCGCCCATTCATCGATTTCTGGCCAGTTACATTGCACTGGGATCTTCTACCAAAGGATGGTGACAAGGGATCCGACTACCTAATCGCCGTCATAGAATTATTGGATGAAGCCCCCGTTCAGCTGCTACAAAGAAATCAACTGCAGAATTGCGGATCAGTGGATATCAACTACAACAGACGGGGCCAGTAACATGCAGAGCAAGTTCTGGGAGCACTTAAATTAAATTATCTGATTCTTTTAGTATGCCGGTCTGTTAGCTTTCGTAAAAAGGAAAAAAATAAATATGACCATCTTTTTTCCGTATTTTATTGTTTGAATTACAGTTTTATCAGCTGTCTGAATACCATTGTTTGGATGTTTTTTTCCAGTCACTTTTCGAATTTGTATTTCAGATTTCAGTTTTCGGTGGCTTCAAGAACAACAGATGTAAATAAGAATGGGTAGGTATTAGAGATATTTTACCTTGAAGGCTTGTGGACAGACAGACAGACAAACCTTAGATGTCCATGAGCACCCACCCTCTTCCTACCCCTATCAATTTTTCTCTTTCTGCTTCTCCAAAGCAGTGTATCACCGGGAACATTATATATATATATATATACAAACCACCAACAAGCACACAACGAGCACTTTTTGTCGGGTGTCTGACTGTCTCGGTTCTCTTCATTGCTCAATGTTGTTTAGCTGCTCGGCCGGAAAGAGAAAACAAAATGAACCGGTCACTACTATCAGATCGCTCTTCGTCGCTCTCATTTCCGCTTTTTCGTTCTTTCTCAATCCACCTCTTAGAACACAAAATTACCACGAAGTAGCTAATTTGACCTAATAAATAGCCCGATAACGCCTTGTTAGTTCCAAAATACAGGCTACGTTTTGACGCTTTTCTTTTAAATATAAAAATTACTTCAACACTAAACTGATGTACTTACAGGTATCAACCAATGTACATAATGCACATCACATCTTAACCACTTCAAATATTTATCCTGATTCTCCGGATTCGAGGATCTCCAAAATGATTTTTCTGAATTACGTAAGTTTTTTCAAGATACATTTTTGGTGAATGAAACAAATTTTATTTCAGATAATTATACACGTACCTACTCACATCATATTTATCCTGACTATCTTGGTTCGATGGTCTCCTAATCAATTGATTATTTTGAATATTTAAATATGTAAGAGGGAGAGGAAGTTTTCGGCCATTATCAACTCACTTGCCAAGATGTTCCCGGCATCCGGCCCGTCATTCCAACGAATACAAAGTACTGATTAGAAGTCAGGCGAAGCGAATCAAACACGAGTGTCTAAGGGGAATGGCGGAGATGTTGAAAAACATCCTAGACGCGAATGTGGGCAAGGAAAGTTGTTGGACTACTTCGTCAATCAGATTGAAAATGTGCAAGGATTGATTGTGTCAAGGGAAAAAAGGACCTTCTTATTCGTTGGAAGAGGAAGAGGAAACAAAGGAAATCCGGCAGATTGTGGAAGATTTTCCGGATTACAGAGGCGAGCAAAAAAATGAGTTAGAGGAGAGTCCACCAATGGATGCACAACAAGAGCAAAGGAAGAATTCCACTGCGAAGATGACGCCAAGAAGTGGTGCCAGTTGAATCGTTTCTCAACAAAAATTATAAACATATGCTCACGCTCACTTCAAAGCGAAAATGTGTATTTTCAAAAATGTTCATCAATTGAAAATAAATGTTATTATTTTTCATTCTCTTCTTTGTTTTTTTTCTGTTTTGAATGACAGTTTGATCAACTGTTTGAATACTTTTTCTGAATTTTTTTCAGGTTTTTTTCAGAAACTTAGATTTTTGTTTTCAGAGTTTTTTCAAGGATTGATGATAGAAACAAGAGAATATCGTCGTCACATGTGAACAGGAGTCGGTGAGTCTATAATTAGGCACCACAACATAATTTTCAAACTTAATTATTCGATGAGAGTTGTATATGTACATGTTCCAAATGTAAATATATGTACGCCCAAAAAATTTTACGGAAAAATATTCACTACCAGCTGAGTTATTGTCATTTTTCGATGCGCCGATTACTACTGAAAATTCCGCCGGCGTGTTGCCGGCGGCAATGAAAAAGAGGGGGAGAGCCAGCGAGGGGAGTTGAACTCGCGCCTCCAGATCGACTGGCAACTGTGTACCCCACTTCTCCACGCTTGCGGAAAGCGGCCGACGCCCGAGGGCCTTTATATTGGTGGGGTGTCGGCCGGCTTCGTCAGGCATTTCGAGTGCCAAAACTGCAATTTCAGACGAGAATAACTTTTTTTGCGGACTAAGGATTTTTGATTTTTTATAAGGAAATTGTTGCAAATTTGCTGTAGAATCCGATTCTGTAATAAAAAGCGGCGAGTTTTCACTGCATCATACCTAAATCTTTGAAAAACTAGATTTCCAACCGATCATCGCTTGTTTGGAAAAGTAAAAAGTACTTCAAACTACTTCAAAGTTTCCAATATTTTTTACCTATAGTCTGGGAGTGTTCCTTGATCGAAACCAAAAATAAAAACCTATGGTCATCACTGAAAATTTTTTCCTATTTTCACTTGAAGTTTGGCTCGATCTAGAAAAAAACGCGGACTGAGGATTTTTTATTTTTTGACAAAAACCATTCCTACATATCAGGAACTAACAGAAACAGCAAAAAAACCTTGCGAGTTTTCCCTCCTTCGGGGTAAAAATGGAGTTTTTCTACTAGAGACCCCAATTTTTCGCCATTTTCTCGTCTTTATCTCCTGAACCGTAGGTTTTATAAAAAATCTGACTTTACCATCGGATTCTACGTGAAAAGTTACGTACGTACATGTGTTTTCGAGCCCAGTTTCGGCCCCCTTCGGAGCGCTGAACAGGCTCAAAGGTGCCGCAGACCGCCAGGCTGAATTTTTTCGACGCCCCTCCCCCTCTTCATTGCGCCCCCTATCTATAATTAAGAAAAACTAAAAGAATGGGAGAAAAATTACAGTTTTTTTTTCTAACCCAAAATTATGTGTTTTCAGATTTTAAAAAGTCTATATAATTCTGATTCTCCGGATTCGAGGATCTCCCGAATTGATTATTCTGAAACTGTAAGTTTTCTTCTAAAAAAATTTTCAGTGAATGAAAATTTTCTATTTTGAGATATCCATATATCTACTCACATCATATTCTATCTGACTATCAAGAATGGATGGTCTCCCAACAACTGATTTTTTTTAGTTTTTCGAATTTTTACCGATGCCGTGCCTGTGGAAAGTTGCGGAGGAAACGTACATCGTTGCGCACGCTCAAAATGCCCCCGTTGCTGGTAACATGGATCAAAACGACCATTTTCGATGGACCAAAACAAAGACAAGCAGGAAAACATGAAAACTGCCGGAGAATCGTTGTGGATAAAATACCAGAAGATGGAAACCGTGGGAACCGAAACCAGCGAATTGATCAAGAAAATAGTGTTCGAAATGGCGAGTTCGATGCACACGAGATGAAAGAAGCGAGAATCCTAGTTAGGAATTCATTATTGGTAAGCAACAAAGCAATAAAATGGCATTGTCAATGTGATCATATTATTTTAGGAGCAATTTGCCCAGTTTAACAAGCATCTCACAAATGTTCATCTACAGTCTTCATTCCTTGGAATTCAATGAAAATAGTTTTTTTTTTAATTTCAATAAATTTTGATTAAATATGTTTTGTGCTGCTTTTGACATATACAGTTGCTCACACTGTTTGAATACTTTTTTTGAAATTTTGTTCCGCTTATTTTTTTTTATTGATTTCAGATTTTTCAATTAAAAGTTTCAACGCTTACTGATGGGAACAGAAGAGTTTTGGCGTCAGATGCGAACAAGAATCGGTAGGGACTTGAGTTATTTTATCTGAAAACTAAAATGACAGATAGACAGACAGACTAATCTTGAAAGTCTCTGAGCACCCACTTAACTCTCTTCTACGCCGCCTTTCTCCTCCCTACCCCTTATCAATTTTTCACTTTCTCCTTCTCCAGAGCTGTGTGCTTCGATAACAACATAGATAAACCACCAAAATGCACACAATGAGCCTATTTTGCAGGGTGTCTGACTATCTGTATCTCTTAATTGTTCAATGTTATTTCGCTGCTCCCGAGGGAGAAGTTAAAATGAAAGGGTCGCTTTCTAGTCGCTCTTTGTCGTTTTCGTTCTTCTTTTCTCTCTAACGCTTCACTCAACATTATTGAATTGGTATATGAGTTCGCAAACTTAAATGATAGAAATAATCAAAAATTCTAGTCCTCAAACTCATATTTTCAGGTAAAACCAAATGTATATATTCCACATCATATCTTAACCACTTCACATATTTATTCTGATTCTCCGGATTCGAGGATCTCCATTCTCCACAATTGATTTTTTTGAATTATGTAAGTTTTTTTTCCAGTAACAATTTTCAGTGAATGAAATTTTTTTATTTCAGATAAATATACATATATCTACTCACATCATATATTACCTGACTATCATGGACGGATGGTCTCCCAACAACTGATTTTTTTGAATTTATTGAACGTAGGACGCAGATACCTTATAATCCGGATCGTATTCTTGTCACTTACGAGGGATACACAACAGTTTTGCATCAAAACCGACCTGAGCTGATGAGAGCTGCACGTGAAGCATTCTCAATTCATGAAGACCGAGAAGCATTTTCGATTGCAATGTCAAGTCCCAAAATATCCCGAAAATCAGCGGAAGAGCATAGAACGCTCGTGGATGATAAAGGAAACCATTTGTTTGGGAAAGGAGATGAGTTGTTCTGGCTTCGTGAAGAAATCGCCTATTTCCATACTGTTCTCCATAAGCAGTATGGCTTTTCATCGTGAGTTTTTTTCTAATGAAAACCTTCGATTGAAAAAAAAATAGTTTTTTAATCAAAAAAAAAAATACGTTTTGACTATCTGATGCTTCAATTTTGAAATTTTAACAGTGGTTTTTTACAGTACGCCCCAACAAACATCTTACACAACACAACCTTGTCCAGATGTTTGGGAAGATTTGAAAACGAACCTTTTGAAGAACTCTTGAAGATGCAGATGAGGAAGAGTTGAGAATTATTGAAGGAAATCACTGCCAGAAAGGAGATCAATGCAAGTGTGATAGGCGGGTGAGTGAAAATTAGTTTAATTCTATGATAAACCTGAGGAAAAAAATTCTAGTAAAACAAAAAATATGTGCAAGAATAAGCCGTTTCATAACGTTCAAAAATATTTTGTTTTGTTGTCACATTTGGAAAAATTGAGAAATTTGGAACGCATCGAAATCCATTTTGCAAAATTTTCGCAAAATTGAAAGGTTTCAATTTAGTAGTTCGACAGGATATATACCATGACACATTGATAAATATTCAGAAAGAAGTCTACAAAAAGGAAACAGGACGATTTGAACTGTCTGCTTGGGGAGACAAAAGAAGAGAACGAGCTCAGATCAAAGGATGATTTTTTTTTTGAAATTTCAATAAAATTTGATATGAAAATGTTCTGTGTTGCTCTTGACTTGTGCCCTTGCTCACACTGTTTGAATACTTTTCAAAAAATGTTGGTTTGATTATTTTTCAAAAGTTTTTTTTTTAATTTCATCTTGTAACTAGTTAGACAGATAGATAGACAGACAGTCAGACAACAGACAGACAAATTTGCAGAAAGACATGCATACAGACAGACAGACAGACTCACTTCTACGCCTCCGTTCTCCTTACTACCCCTTATCATTTTTTTTTCTTGCTGCTTCTCCAAATCGATGCGTCATCGAGAACAACATATACCAACCACCGACAATAGCACTTTTTACAGGGTCTCTGACTTTCTGTACCTCTTCATTTCTCAATGTTATTTCGTTGCTCGGCCGGAGAGAAAAAAGAAGAATCGGTCACTACTATCTAACGGCTCTCCGATCGCTCTGGTTTTCCGTTTGCGTTCATTTTCCCGATTTCCAAGAATAAACTTGCTCATAAAATATCGATTTTAAACTATTTCATTGTTTTAACGCTAAAATAAAATATTTCCAGGTATCAACCAATGCAAATAATGCACATCATACCTTAACCATTTCATATATTTATTCTGATTCTCCGGATTTGAGGATCTCCCAGTTGATTATATTGAAATATGTAAGTTTTCTTCTAGTAAAAATTTTCAGAGAGTGAAAAATGTATAGTTTCAGATAAATTTCCATATATCTAATCGCATCATATTTTATCTGGCTATCAAGGATGGATGGTCTCCAAACATCTGATTTTTCTGAATCTATGAAATAAAAGAGTCAGTTTTTTTATTGGAAAACTATTTTAGAATATAAAATCAAATTTACAAATGCGTAAAAACGATAGAAGTTTACAGATGCCGCAACAAAATCTTCGCGGCGGATACGACTTTGAATATGAAAATGGAAAAGTTAGAAACTGCAAACGCGATGCATATCAAGTAGTGAAAGGATGTTTGTACTATCGGCACAGTAGGGAAATTTCCTGTACCGTACATAGTAAGTTTTTGTTAAATTTATTTGGCATCATCACTAGAATTGACTTCAGACTAATCCACTAGCTTCGATTATGGAGAGAATGACGCTTGCTTTGACGGTAGAGTGCATATTTACAAGCAAGATCTTCTCATCTGTTTGCAACATAAAATATTGCTTTGTTAACCCAATGAAAACCAATATATTGTTTCGATTTTAATTTCCAAATGATACAGTTGTACTCACTGTTTGCATATCTTTTTCTTGAATGTTTTTTCAGAAGTTTTCAATTTTTATTTCAGATTTTATTTTTCGAGCTGTTGAACAAATGGAAACAGGATAGATTTAGTGGATGGTAAAAACGAAACTGGTAAGTAATTCATTTCGAAAAAAACATTGACATTTTAGCAAAATTCAGACTTTTTCTGACCAAAAAAAAAGTGTACTTTCAGGTAAAACCGAATGTACATATTACTCTTCATAACATAATCACTGCTTATTTTGATTCTCCGGATTTGAGGATCTCCACATCTGATTATTCTGAAACTGTAAGTTTCTTCTGGTAAAAATTTTCAGAGAGTGAAAAATGTTTATTTTCAGATAAATTTCCATCTATCTACTCACATCATATTTAGTCTGACTATCATGGATGGATGGTCTCCCAACAACTGATTTTTTTGAATTTAATTATGATAACGTATGCACCAAAACAATCAAAACAGGAAACATGGAGAGATTAACATGGTTCGTTATAAGGCAACAACTGCGTTTCTATTCATCCCTCAATTTAAGGTGGCTCCGGTGGGCAACTTTGTGAACGACGGGCACGAGTAAGTTTTTTTTAATTGTAAACTAAAAAATGACCAAATTTGCAAGTATCATTCGAAATTACAGATAAAAATTTGGAGCCTCGAGAAGACCCCTTTTGAAGCTTTCCACACTTGGATGATCAATATATCGCAGTGGGATTTACCTGTTGTCAGTACACTGAGGATGTTTTCGATCCTGACGCTTTCTACTCCTCAAAGGAAAACACGATAATATCTACGTTATAAGAAATATGCAACTGTTCTACGACATGCTCAAAAAGAAGAGAGAGCAAGATCAGCAATAATTTTTTGGAGAAAAAGACAATCCCATGGATACAACAAACCGCTACAAAATGAATGCACTGAATGAGTAAGCACTTTCCAGATTGTACTTGTTATAGAATTGACTAGTTTCAGGGAATTAAAAAAAAAGTGAGTAATTCATCATGGAAAAACTATAGATTTTTGACTTTTCTAACCCAAAAAGGATTTATTTTCAGGGGAAAACAGAATGTTTATATTGCTCATCATACTTTAGTCACTTCACATATTTATTCTGATTCTCCGGTTTGAGGGTCTCCCAATTGATTATTCTGAATTTGTAAGTTTTCTTCCAGTGAAAATTTTCAGTAAGTAAAAACATTTTAATTTCAGATAAATATCCATATATCCATACTCACATCATATTTAATCTGACTATCAAGGATGGATGGTCTCCATTCAACTGATTATTTTGAAATTTGTATGTAAGCTTGGCATGTAAGCTCGTACGAAACAAAAACGGAAGCTGACGAAATTCGTAAACGAACTTAACATTTCGTCTACGGCCATTTCAAGCATGCCAAAGTGAAGTAAGTCTATTGCTACTTTCGATATTTGCCAATGTCAGCTCTGTTGACAAATGAAGAGACGCAATAATTTATACAAGAATTTTCAGCGAAGAACCAAATCAGTATTTCTTATACTGCATTGGACGAGACGTTCAACGAACTTGCGTATGAATTCAAGGCGGTTTCTGATCCACACAGGTTAGTTATAAATCAAAAATCATCAGTTTCCAAAAACACATCTTTAGGTCATCAGCAAAGATATTTACGACGAATGGGTTACGCTGTTAAAATTAAAAGAGTTGAATCATTCAAACAAACATTGGTGGTTGGATCAGTGGAAGTTATGAAAAAGTTGGAACGTCGGCACAAGACATAACACTCGAAATCACTTGAGAAATTTCCTACAAGATTACTTTTACTAGAAAAATAAATTTGATTTTTGTTGTTATCTGTTTTTTTTTTGTTTTTTTTATTGCAGTTTCATAAACTGTTTGACTACCGTTTCTCTGAGTTTTTACAGGTTTTTTCCAGAAATTTTCAACTTTGGTTTTTAATTTTTTGTTTCCGATAGCTTCAAGAATTAGAGCAGACATGGAAAGACAGAAATACAGACCAACAGACGAATCTTAACGTTAGATGTCCCCGAGCATCCACCCCTTCCCTGTGCCCCCGTTCTCCTTCCTAGCCTCATAAACTTTTTCCTGCTGCTTCTCCAAATTGATGTGTCATCGAGAACAACATATACAAACCACCAGCAAGCACACTACGAGCACTTTTTGCCGATTCTGATTGTCTGTGTTCTCTTCAGTGCTCAATGCTATTTTTTGTCGCTCGACCGGAGAGAAAAACTATACACGAAGAGGTCACTTTCTATTCGCTCTCCGGTCGCTTTCGTTCTCTTTTTACGTTCTTTTTTTACTAATTTCAACACGAAAAAACTGACGAAAAATCTAAAATTTGATTCCAGAAGCTGATCACTCTATGAAAATTGCATCGATGACTACTGGTAGGGGGAGGAAAAAATTGATGGAAAAGTCACAGAAAAAGCGGGTGAGTCACTTATAAAACACCGATTTTGATTTTACCCAAAAAAAAATCCAAATGCCCAGTTTTAGCAAGAAATTCCCACAAGATATTGCCCTGTTAACTCAGAAACACTCGAATTTTTCACGCTGAAAACTAAATTTTTAACTTTCGATCTAACAAAAATCACCATTTTCAGGAAACAAACCTATGTATATAATGCACATATCTACTCAATTCATATTCTATTCAAGCTGACTCTCCGGATTTGAGGGTCTACCAACTGATAATTTTGAATTTCTAAATGTAAGTTTTTATTTCAAAATTTCCGGGCGAATAAAAATAAATATTTCAGATAAATATGCACATAATCTATTTTTCAAAATCATCCTGACTATCCTGTTCCGATGGTCTCCCAACAACTGATTATTCTAAACTTTTATATGTGAGTTTAGTTACGTTTAGCATTTACAAAATCAATAAGCCTTTATCATCTAACTATAACCGGGTCCGCCGGGTTCCGATTTTTTGGATTAATCTTTTGAAAACTTCATATTTAATTCAGAAAGTAAATGCATTTTCCAGATCGCAAAATGGACGATAGCCCGTTCAGAGCTTGCTCTGACCGCAGTCTGCTGTTCGAGAGGCTGAATCGGACGACTCGTTCCTTTACAGTGCTCTGTAGCCTGGAGAACTACCCTATCAGAGTCTTCTCAGAAGCACTACGATCAGGAGTTTCAATGGAAAATACAACCAGGTAAGATACAGGGAATAAGAAAACAGGAAAAAACACATTTTTTTCAGCCTCCAAAAAACAAATAGATATAATTGTCGAATATAATCCCATTCGATCTGAACATGGCGTCGTGAGAATAAGACATGCGGAAAAAAGTTTTGAAAATGCTCGGAAAGCCGATGCTTTTATTGAGTGAGTTTTTTTTTTAAATCAGATCAAATACTTTAGTTTTTATTTTTTAGAGACATGGAGCACAAGAACAAGTGCGTACAACTTGAAGCAATGAACGAAAA
Source organism: Caenorhabditis brenneri (assembly GCA_000143925.2). Taxonomy (NCBI): domain Eukaryota; kingdom Metazoa; phylum Nematoda; class Chromadorea; order Rhabditida; family Rhabditidae; genus Caenorhabditis; species Caenorhabditis brenneri. The sequence continues at coordinate 61,676 of GL379856.1, forward strand.
AAAGATGCATCCATCGAACAACCACGGCCATCCTAGCTGCAATAAAAATTTTTAATTTAAAACATTTGTCGTAACTCATAAAGCTTAATATCAAGACATAATTTTTGTGATATTTATCTTTCGAACTATTCAGTTTTACCTACTGTTCAAATACCTTTTATTGATTGTTTTCAGGTTTTTTCGGAAAAAATTTTGTTTCAGAAGGGTTTTAAATTGGAGGAATTTGTCCAAAAAGAATAAAAAAAAATTGAAATTTTGCTAAAATACATAGTTTTCCGAGCAATTTCCCCACTGAAGACTCGATTCTAATCGAAATCTGCATTAAAAATTCAGGATCAAAAATACTTCCTTCGAAAAATACCCAATTTTCTCTAATTTTCTTTCTTTTCCCTGAATTTCCTTGATTCCAATGCACCTGAAACTGTTCTGAAAATTTATATAACTTCTGTACCCAAGTAGTCCTAACTGATGTCCTAACCCTGAAATGAGTATTTGCAGGGTTAAACTGAAAGGTTTTCAGGTTATTCTGATTCTCCGAATTTTTTGTCTTCATGATGGCTGTACCGCTGAGTCATTTTTTCTCTTCCAAGAGGGCCCCTTTCCCTTCTTCTGATCTACCTCTCAAAAAAAAGTTTTAAGACAGTTTTAGGTTTTCATATGGAGTGAGAACCTCTGCCCTGCGTCCTATCCTCTCCATTCTGATTCATCCTCTTCCGTCTTTTTTCTTCCATTCCTCCATCACACATACATACATAAACAAACCACCACACCGATAGCAAAGCACTGTCTGTCGTCTCCTCAGACCTCTAGTGCTATTTCGTCGATGTTTCATTGCGATGGGAGAAAACCGAGAGGAGAAAAAGGGGTCACTGGCTACTCACCACTCGTTTTTTTCCTGTTCTTTTTATTTTCTGCAGGCGCGCTCCGTTGAAATAAGCTCTAAAATGCACTTAGCAGTTAGGGTAAAGCTTTTTGATGCTCTTATGCTTACAAGGATTCTCTGACGTTTGATTTTTTGAGCTATCGATAATTTTCGAGCTGCCAGGTTCAAGAATATTAGATGCTCTTTGGGCTCATAGGCACTTTAACTCTCAGGCTTTTAACTCTTTTCCTATTCCAGTTGATGTTTCATCAGTTCTCTGCGTCTTCAGCTTTAAAATTTTCCCTATTTCCGTATACCAAAAGCGCTTGCTCTCTTATCGCTCCGTTTTTATTTTCCTCTTCCATATTTTTATAAATAATGACCCAAAATAGTACAGTAACAACCAAAACTGGCACATTAATGGCCAAATTTAGCCATTGCGAGAAAAAAAACAATCAGTAGCCTAAAAATGAGCTAGAAAAATGACCTATTCCAGCTCAAAATTTTCCTTTTTAAGCTCATGAATCAGCTTTTTTAGCCGTAATATGACCTATGCAAACCTAAAAGTTCGCATTTTTGGACCACGAAGCTTGATTCAATTAGCCCATTGTTCCTTTAACCTATCTCTCGTGTTCTAGACCTTGAATGAACCTAAAGAGGTGAATTCTCGATGAGTTTCCCCTGTGACATCACTAAAAAAAATATTTTCAGGTAATAAGTCAATATATAATACTCACTTCATACATTATGCTCTTCATATGCTTAACCACTTCCCATCATATCCTCTGACTCTCCTGGATAGAGGGTTTACAATTCTTTGATTTTTCTGAATTTATGTGAGTTTATTTTTTAGAAAATTGTATAATTCTAAGAATTCCATTTTGCAGATATATAATTGATCCTATCATATTTTATTCAATTTGACTTTCCTGGACAAACGTATTCTGAAATGTAAGTTTTTTTTGTTAGCAATTTTTTTTTATCTTTAGATTTTTCAGATTCATATTCATTCACCTCATATCTACTCAGATTCTCCTGGTATTGAGGATCTCCAATGGATTATATTTAATTAATGTGGGTTTTTTACTAAGGAAGATTTATGGTCATCAAATTTTTCAGATTCATATTTAACCACGTCATACTTATTCTGATTCTTCGGCATTCAAGATCTCAAGTGGATTTTTTTTAAACTTCTGTAAGTATTTTTTGTTGGAAAGTGTAATAATTTCATTTTTCAGAAACATGTATACTCACCTCATATTTTATCTGACTCCACTGGAATCACGTCATATTTCCGCAGATTCTCCTGGTATTGAGGATCTCCAATGGATTACTTCAAGTTTTTGTAAGTACTTTTTGTTGGAAAGGGTGATTATTTCATTTTTCAGGAACATATATACTCACGTCATTTTTACACAGACTACCTTGGATTTGGGGGTCTTCAAATTGATTATTTTTAGTTTAGGTGAGTTTTTTTGTTGGAAAGGGTGGTTATTTCATTTTCCAGATTCATATTTATCCACTTCATGTTTACTCAGACTCTCTGGATTCAAGGATGGCTCAATTGATTATTTTCAATTAATGTTAGTTCATTTTACTGTGGAAAGTTTATAATCTTTTTTTTTCAGATTCGTAATTACTCATCTCATATATTTATCCACTTCATATTTACTGAGATTTCCCTGGTTTTGGGGGTCTCCAATGGATTATTTTTAATTTTTGTAAGTTTTTTTCGTTTGGAATTTTTTTCGATCTTTACATTTTCAGATTCATAAGATTCATGTATATTATACATATATTCACCTCATATTTACTCTGATTCTTTTGGTTCTGAGAGTTTCCAATGGATTACTTCAAGTTTTTGTAAGTATTTTTTTGTTGGAAAACTTGACCATTAAAGTTTTCAGATTCATATTTAACCACTTCATGTTTACTCTGATTCTCCTGGTATTGAGGATCTCCAATGGATTATTTTTAACTTTTGTGAGTATTTTTTTTTTTGGAAAGGGTGGTTATTTCATTTTCCAGATTCATATTTATTCACTTCATACTTACTCAGATTCTCTTGGTTCTGAGGCTCTCCAATGAATTATTTCAAGTTTTTGTAAGTTTTTTTTGTTGAAAAACTTTATCATTACAGTTTTCAGATTCATATTTAACCACTTCATACTTATTCTGATTCTTTGGCATTCAAGATCTCGAATGGATTATTTCAAGTTTTTGTAAGTATTTTTCGTTGGAAAACTTGACCATTACAGTTTTCAGACTCATATTTAACCACTTCATGTTTACTCTGATTCTTTGGTATTCTAGATTTCAAACAAATTATTTTTAATTTTCGTAAGTCTTTTTTGTTGGAAAGGGTGATCGTTTCTTTTTTCAGATTCATATTTATCCACTTCATGTTTACTCAGACTCTCTGGATTCAAGGATGGCTCAATTGATTATTTTCAATTAATGTTAGTTCATTTTACTGTGGAAAGTTTATAATCATTTTTTTTTCAGATTCGTAATTACTCATCTCATATATTTATCCACTTCATATTTACTGAGATTTCCCTGGTTTTGGGGGTCTCTAATGGATTATTTTCAAGTTTTTGTAAGTGTTTTTCGTTGGAAAGTGTGACAATTTCGTTTTTCAGATTCATATATATTCACCTCATATCTACTCAGATTCTCCTGGTACAGAGGATCTCCAATGGATTATTTTTAACTTCTGTAAGTATGTTTTGTTGGAAAATTTCATCATTACATTTTTCAGAAATACATATTTATCCACTTCATAATTTATCTGACTCTCCTGGTTTCGAGGGTCTCCAATTTGATTGTTTTGAATGTAAGTTAAGCTCAAATACAAAATTTTTAAAAAGATAAAAAAAACTCGATGAGCGTAATTTGACTCTATCGGCAAAGAATGGTCCATTCCTCAACGCAGGGGCGGAAAAACTTTTTGAGTTTGGGCCCATCGAACCGGACCGGACCATGAAAAATCCAAAATGGCCTGAACCATCAGAAGTACGAGCGATGAAAACTTGGGAAAATGATAACCGTGAGATGAAGAAGTGATGAGAAGAAATTGAGAGCGTGTTAGCTTCAATGACAACATTGTTCAACCTCCAATAGAACGAGAGGGTGTTTTTTTTCAGTGTTTGGGAGACTATTTCAACGAAGATAAATGTGTTTTGTGAAAGAAATTTATGAAAAAAGATATGTAAATTGAAGCGAAGATAAAATGATTTCAGCAACAACATCGCTGGTAGAACTCCGACAAACTTCTGCTCATTGTGAGCTCTTCGTCCTCCATCTCTCGCGCATCCCAAACGATTGTGACCAGTGATATGATTGCCAAGATGATCGGAGTTTATGTTGGTGGACGTGATGAGAATGATGATGCCTTGATGCCTTCTGCTCAGGAGTTGCGCCCAGCTCATGGAAACGGTTCTGCTCGGAAATCATCCAAGAAGAAGTCCAAGCGGTCGAGCGAAGAAGTCGAAGTGGTCGATTCGGCGGTGAAACAATTGTGGTCGAAATTGGAAATCGAAACGGAACCTCTCTCAGGAGTCCATGATTCAACTGATGATCAATTGAAGCTGAAGTCCAAACCAGCTCATGTATCCTCTGTTGAAGTTACTCATGCTGGAGTTTTCGAGCACCAATCGGAAGATTCACGTGCAATTCTTACACCTGTTTCACCTTCTATTGTCAATGGGAAGGCAAACTTTTCATCAAGAGTCGCTCTCTCTGTGATTGGAACTTCTGAAACTGGAAACGTGCCGAAAGTATCTCCTGAGAGCTTCTCATCAGCTGATCCAGCCATCAAGAGGGAAGGAACCAGTCTCGTGGAAACGGACATTGATAAGAAGTCTGTCACATCTCCCACCAAGGTTGGCAACATCGGGAGCTCTTGGAAGCTCTGATACAATCCCGAGTATCACAACTGCTGCTGGGATGACTTGTGCTAAGGCTGTTGAGCACAAATCGGAAGAATTATGTGGAAGTCCTTCACCAGTTCCAGCTGCTGCTACCAGCGCGGCAAAAACCCCATCCGGAGTGATCAGTGACGGTATCATTACCGCTGGAGTACGTGGTACGAGTGCTGTCATCGAGCGAACGTACGTTTAAAAACTGAATTTGTGATAGTGAATCAATTGAAAAATTTCAGGCCATACCACGAAGCCTTCCCAGCCTTGATGCCTTCTGCTCAGGAGTTGCGCCCAAAACAGGTAAAAAAACAGTTAAAAATATTTGTTGAGACCATTCAAATCCTCTTCATTATCCAAAACTCCAGTAATTTTCTCCCGAAATTTTGAAAATCCAGATGTCCAGCTGCCGTTTTGAACGGAGCCGGGTCTAAATAGAGTAGTATTAAGAAACCAGGCCCCTTTTGGATTGTTTCCTTTAAAAATCCGTTTTTTTTTAAATATTGATAGAAATGATTCCTCGAAATATGTTTGGGATAGATCATCATGATCGACACAGGATCGGATCTTTCATTCATTACGAAGAGTCTTCACCAAAGATGGGAACTCCCCAAGAAAGGACATCCGACTCCGTAGAAGCTTCTTCGAAGGCGTTCACAAGAACGGCCATCCAAATCACGACTCCTGAAAACATTCTGAAGTTGGAAGTCAAGGACAATTTGGCGGGACGAATCAGGATGGCTCCAGTATCAAAAGATGATTTGGCAGCTTTACTGAAGCAGAACTACTCCATCAACTCAGGATGATTAGACACGAGTCACACGACAACGCGTCCGGAAATGATCATCGGATTGATCACGGGAGAAATCAACACTTTACCATCCGGACTAAACACCCTGGGTACCGTTTGGAGAGCAGCTACAATGGGAAGACCCCACTTCAAAACCAACAAGTTCCAAACCGACAAGGTTGTGGATGAGGAAGAAAACTTGCTGTTTATTTCAATTGAGGAGATCCCCAAAGATCCAGGAAGAGAAATCGAAGAAGAACAGATCCGTGACACAAAAATGAGAGAACCACAAGAATTCGCAGGAAGCTAGTCGAAAAACAATCGGTAGCTGACAAAGAAACCGTGAAATTCTTCGAGAAAACTGTGGAAAAAAGAGAGATGGCTACTATGTTTGTCTCCCACTCAAGGAAAATCATCCCGAACTCCCAGACAACTTCCCGATGTCATTTGGTCGCCTTTGACAAATCCACCAGAAGTACTCCCACAATCAATTGAAGACGTCTTCAATGAGCAAGAAGGTCGAACTCGTAGTCTGGCAAATATCGGTACAATCCGATTCAGGCCGTCATCACATATATGCCTAACATGATCATGTAATCATATAACCTTACCTTCTTGATCTGATTTCAGAGATATGATTCTTTAGAAATAGTTTTCACTTTGTAATTATGTTTCGAGTTTATTTGATAGAAAAAATTAATTTGATGAAATATATGATGGCAGAAAACACGTTCCCGCAATGAGATTGAGAGAGACTCTTTTCAGACCTTCAAAAAATGGAAAAATACGCAACGAATCGGACAACAAGATCTGTAAACAACAAACATCGGATCCTGAGACAGGTAACCTGGGTAGCCATTTGAAATTCAAAAAAGCCATGCCAATAATTTGAAAGTGAATGAGATTTTCATATCAAGAAAATATTATATTAAAAATTGACATTTTTCGAGCTCAAAGAACCGTAAATCCTGTAATAGAGGCCCAGCCGGTACTTTATGTTCAGAGCGGCACGGTTGTCTTCAAAGTTATCAGAATGGGGTCAACTGAAAAAATGATTATAACAGCTTAACAGTTCATTAGTTGAAAACTTTTTTGACAACTCTGAAGACAATCTGAAGACACCACTGGGTGGGCTTCTATTACAGGATTTACATTATTTTCGTTTGCGGTTCTAAAAGAAAAAAAAACGTTTTTTTCAGATGAATTTGACGATTGGCCGACCGTTCTTCACTGGAAATATTATAAATTAATTTTTTTTTCTAACTCTCAACACATTACTACGTTTTCCACGACAGTTGATATTGTGAATAAAGTTATATATTAAAACTTTTGAATTTTATTTTTGTTCTGAATTAACTACAGTTGTACCCTTGGGTATATCTGATTTAATATCTATTGATTATACTAGAATTCATATACTTTTCAGATTCTTACAGGAAGGAAGTTTTATGGAAGACTACAGCGACAACTATTGGTGGGAAAAGGAGAAGTTTGGTGGAATGTGGAAAGGGACTGGTGAGTAAATAATTAACCTTTAAGAAAAAAATTGAGAAAACTTTCGAAAAAAACATTTAGTTTAATTTGAAAATCGCCTAGTTCAGGACAAAATTTGTTTGAAAAAGACGGAATTTAGCTTGAAAGTAACCGGAAAATTTCAAAAACTTATTTTTTTCGTCAAAATACTTCAAGTTGGGCAATTTTGACACTAGAAAACGAATTTTTCAGGTACAAAACCAATGTGTAATACTCGCTTCATATGCTTAATCACGTCATATTATATCTCCTGACTCTCCTGGATAGAGGGTCTAACCTTCTTTGATTTTTCTGAATTTGTAGGTTTTTGGAAAATTTGTTAAGTGAAATTCGACTTTCCAGATTTGTATACTCAAGCGTGATCGTGACAATTCGCGCTCAATCAACTCCATCCCCACAGACCGTCCCACACACGGTAGTTCTGTCACACCACACGGCCCATCGTGCATATGGTGCATCGACCAAATTGAATAGACTTCCCGCGTGGCATCAGAAATCTTCTGGTTAAGGCGAGTACTCGACGAAGAGTGCCAGTGCTCCCCGGCTGAAGACACCATGATATGCACCTGCAAGGACATCATGAGAGACCTGTTTCGACAACCGGAGAAGGTCCTCCCAGTTCAAGCAGGCAGTTCCTTGACTCTCCCCTGGTCGTCAGCAACGTCCCTTCTTCGGACAGCTACGTGGAGGTAGTGGAATCGGGACCCCCCGTCATCGAAACTGACAATGATCGCCACCACGAATCCGACAACGATCACCATCCTGATCTGGACAACGCTCTCCATGTTGTTTTGAGACTTCAACCTTGGGTACGTTTTTTTTTACAATAAATAGCCAAACTTTTAATCTTAAAGAGCATAAATTTCAAAAAAAAAAGTTTTTACATAAAAAAATGCACTGCGTTTTTAGAAAAGATCTTCAACTTGGATCTCATCGGAATCTTTGAAAAGTCTGAAGCCACAACAACCGCTGAAAAGAAGAGAAGCTGTTAGATCATCTCGGGAATCAACAGTGCCGGAATCGTTTTCGTAAGTGTTTTTGTAATGAAAAATTACTGACCTGTAGTTTTCTGGTTCAAAATTGATTTTCAACGTTCCAAACTTGATGGATCTATTCGGAAAATTTGTGAGCTGGGATAACTTGCGAGAAACTTTGTGTCTGTTAAAATATGTCATTGATTTCAGAGAAAAGAGTGCGATAGTATTGTTGGCAGATGATTTCAGAAGAGTCGTTGAAAATCTTCCGAAGATTCAAAGAACAATCCAAAAACATGAGATTGTGAGTGGCAATTACCACCAAGAGGGAACATCAAAGTATTAGGTAAGTTCATGAATTAAAACTAATCGAGATAATTGTATCCGTGATTGCAACTAGGATTCTACTTGAGTTGGATGAACCCAGAACCCATAATGGGTCCATGAAAATTCAATGGACCCAAGAAAGGTATATGAAAATTGGATCTATTCAATTTTTTGACACCTCTCATGGGCTCTATAAACTTTCAAAATTGGCTCGGGCCCCTTTAACTCAAGTAGACCCCTTCTGGATTGGCATACTCTTCCTTTAAAACCAGAAGAACTGAAAAAGGTTTATTTTTGTTACAGGTCCTCCACTCCCGCTCCTGTTTTGATTTTAAAAAAAAACGAAACATATGACAACCTGCATCGCCTGTGAGAAAACTTACTTTAATTTCGTATAATAAACTCGTGTATTTTGAAGAATTTGTTTTCTCTTGTATCTCGTTTTTTCTTACAGTTGTGCCCTTGCTTGGTATATCTGATTGAATATCTTTTGTTCATATTGTTACTGCAATTTTTTCTCTCAAATACAATTACAGGTGTTTTTATGGAATCTATAAATAGTGGGATGAGGAGTTGATTGGCGGAAGGAAGATGGGAACTGGTGAGTGAATTAAAAATTTTGAGGCAAAGAATAAGAAGTAATTTGGAAAAAGGGGTACATATTTTGGTTCAACAAATGAACTATTCTAGTCGGAAATTCAGCAAAAAAAAATGAACTACCTAACGCAAGTATTGTTAGCGAATATCACCTCAACAATGACTATAATTATATTGAAAATGGATGTCGATTGCATAAGTTTTGCCCTATGTTAGACTGAGAAATTGTTTTACGACTCAAAACATCCTATATTTTCCTTTATAGTGGTGGTTTTTAGCTTCAAAAATCTTATTTTTCGGTGCAAAAATAAACATGATTTGCTAAGGAATGACCTAGATTAGTCCTAAAGCTAGCCTCAGAATTTGGTATTATGCATCAAAGAAAACTGATTTTTTCCAGTAAAAACCGTTGTTTCAGCATTAAAAATCTATATTTTCAGGTGACGAACCAATGTATATACTGTAAATAGCATCATCATATACTCACTTCATATCATATATCTTCTGACTCTCCTGGATAGAGGGTCTTCTCCTGATTATTCTGAATTAAAGTAAGTTTTTCCCGAAAATTGAACCATTCTGACTGAAATTTTTCAGACCAATATATATATATATATTTAACCACATCACATTACATACTCCAACTCTCCCGGATTGAGGGTTTTCAATTATTGCTTTGAATTTTCGTGAGTTTTTTTTTTCTTATTTTTTAATTGTTAGCATCTCGTCAAAATTATCCATTTTTCAGCTCAAATGAATACATTATGTTCATCCAAGCTTTTCAATATTGTGTTGATCGTCTCAACAAGTTGGACACTAACCAATTCGAAGGACTGGTTCGTCATGTGGGATCTATCGCCGAAAAGTTGGAGGCTGGAAGAAAAGATAAGGCTCTAGCCCAATATGTTGTGCAAATGGACACTTTCATGTACAAGATTTCCGCTGCGATGAAACCTGACATTCGCGACATTCAACGCTTCAGTCGCTGAATACTTCTCCGCTCAAGTTTTGAATCGAAAGTGAGGTTGGAGGGGTTTCACGCAGGAATCAAAAAAAATTATTATTTCCTCTGATCTCAATTTTTCAGAGCACCAAAACTATAACTCAAAATAGTGTCAAACACATTCTGTAGGATGCCCTTTTGGCTGCATTTTGAGTGAGTTGAGTGATTTTGTGCTGATCTGACCGAGTTATCACGGTTTATTCAATGATTTTCAGGCTTTTTTTTTGTGATAACTCGGTCAGATCACCACTCAAAATGCAGCCAAAGAGGAGTCCTTCAATACTTGTTTGACACCTTTCCCGGGTTTTTTCATTAAAATTTTTTAAAAATTATTTTACAAAATTAGCATTGAACACGTTCATGGAAATCGATTTCAGAACTCAAGTGCACCTCCCATCCTACCAGAGACGTGGTGCTTCACACGGTGCCTGGAGACCATAGAGACTGAAACCTACAATTCTGGAGAAGGGTTAAGAAAAAATTCAATGATGTGGAATACTCATCAAGTCCGATGGGTGGGAAACATGACAGATTTATAAACGTACGAGCCGTACAAATATTTTTTTTAGTTGTGTGAAATAAATTGATTTTTAAAAATTGTTTTTCCTTTGTTTGTTTCGAATTACAGTTGTACCCTTTGCTTGGTATATCTGATTGAATATCTTTTGCTTATATTGTTTCTTAATGGTTTTTTTCAAATCCAATTACAGGAATTTTTCTGGAATCTGCAAATGGTGGGATAAGGTCATGTTCGGTGAAAGGAAGAGGAGAACTGGTGGGTAATACGTAAATTTTGAGGCAAAACGGTTGAAAATCACGTATTTTGATTACAAAAATGAAAATTTTCACCCGCAAATGACCTAAATCCATCTAAAATAGTCTATTTTACCCCAAAACAATGGACTAATTCAGCAAAAACATTAGCGAAGACTATCTCAACAATGACTATAATTATACTGAAAATAGACATTGATTGCATAAGTTTTACCCTATGTTAGACTGAGAAATTGTTTTAGCTTGTCTCAAAATAGCCTATCATTTCATTTCTCATATTTTAGCGCAAAAAGGTCACAGTTTGTCCAGAAATGACATATTTCAACCCTGAAGTTAGCCTTCAGAGTTCGGTCTTATGTAAAAAAAATTGTTTCAGCACTAATCATCTGTATTTTCAGGTGACAAATTAATGTATATACTGTGAATATCATCATCATTTACTCATTTCATGTTATAATTTCTGACTCTCCGGGATAGAGGGTCGCACATTGATTATTCTGAATTTTTGTAAGTTTTCTTCTGAAAATTGAACCATTCTGACTGAAATTTTTTCAGACAAACATATATTTACTCACTTCATGGTATCGGGATAGCAGATGAAGAAAAAGAAAGAGATGAAGTGATAAATTCTGACGTACAACCCATAGTGATTGTTCCTGAAACACAGTCTGAAGTGCAGTCCGTCGTGGTGCCTAGAGAAAGGGAGGACTCCGAGAGAACAGTGCAATCAATTACTTCTCAAAATCTCAAAGGTTTTGTTCTTCGATTTTTCTGAATTTTAGTGAGTTTTTTTTCTTGAGCTGTAAATAACCAACTGAAAATTTCAAACCTACAAAACATGTTTTTTTAAACAATTTTCCGAGTTTTTAGTTTAAAAGTAATTTTTTTAACATGTAATTAAATTTATCGTGAAATCTCTTCAACCTCATTTTCAGTTCATCAATTCCGACACGCATATCGATCCCAGAGTTTAAGTGCAGGTCCAATGCTCCCAGAAAAATGGTATATAGCCCACTACCTCGAGACTATATATAAAAAATATGGACACCCGAGACACCACTTCGCGACTAGCACACACCATACTATCCACCGTGCATACTTTGTTCGGTTCTGAAACTTGCACCCCAATTCTGAAGTCTGGTTGAGAAAAAATTCAACGGTGTGGAATACTCATAAAGTGCCATGGAAAGGCAGCATGCGCAATTAAACACGTATGAGCTGCACAAAATGCTTAATTTTTTTTTAGTTTTTTGAAATAAATACATTGATTTTTAAAACTTGTTTCTCCTTTCTTTGTTTCGAATTACAGTTATACCCATTGCTTGGTATATCTTATTGAATATCTATTGCTCATTTTGTTATTTAATTTTCTTATTTTCGGTTTCAGGTGTTTTCATGGAATCTGCAGATAGTGAGATGAGGAGATGTTTGGAGGAAGAAAGTTGGAAACTGGTGAGTAAAATATAAAGTTTTGAAAAGATTGGGAAAAATTCAGAAAAAAAAGTTGATTTTGACTGATAATCAAGTATTTTGATTTAAAAAATGTAATTTCTCAATCGAAAATGACTTAAATCGGTCTAAAATAGCCTGTTTACCCCAAAAAATTACCTGGTTCAGCACGAAAAAAACCTGGCAAACTCAAAAATAGTTAAAGAAATTTACCTCAACAATAACTGAAATGATGCTGAAAATGATTCATTTTCGCATAAGTATCCCTTATTTTAGATTTAAAAGTGCCATGATATCGGCCGAAAAAGGATTTTATTTTGCCTGAAATTTTCCTATTTTTGCCTTCAAATTAGTGGTTTTTTTGTCCATAAATGACACAGATCAGTCCTAAAAATTAGCCTTCAAGGATATATATGTTATGTAATGAAAAAAACTGATTTTTCTCCAGTGAAGTCATTGTCTTGGCACTAAATATCTGTATTTTCAGACAACAAATCAATGTATATACTGTAAATAGCTTCATCAAACACTCAATTCATGTTATATTTTCTGACTCTCCAGGATAGAGGGTCTCTTTTGATTTTTCTGAACCTTGTAAGTTTTTTCCCGACAGTTGAACCATTTTGACTGATATTTTTCAGTTACAACTATATATATTCTAACTCTCCGGGATTGAGGGTTTTGCATTTTGATTTTTCTGAATTTTGGTGAGTTTTTTTCTGTACTCGTACCTTGGATGGACAATTTTCCGTCATTTTCAGTTGATGAAATATAACATCGTTACTTGATGTCAAGAATCAATCTCTGAGACTCAAGAGTATACCAGACTACGATCACACATGTTTGATGTAATGCAGCGTCTCACGGTAGACAGCGAAGAAATGCCTAACAACCCAAACCAATATATAACAGGTAGCGGAGCAATTTATGTATCGTTTTGAAATCATTTTTTCTTCTAGAATTTATCAATATCTTTGAAGTTTTTGAATGGCGTTTTGGCACGTATAAAGAAGCAATGAAAGGATATTTCAAGGAATTAAAAGTCAGAGAAAACGTAGCAATTGTTTTATACAGTTGCAAGAGAGGCGTTTGCATTTTTAAATTTTTTGAAATAAATGTATTGACTTTTATGATTTTTTTTCTATTTTTTTAATCACAGTTTCACCTTTTGCTGAGTATATCTGATTGAATATCTTCGTATCAATTTGTGACCTTTTCTTCATTTTCAATTCATGTTACAGGAATATTCATGGAACCAGCAAGGACGACTACTGGAAGAAGAAGAAAAAAAAATGGTATAAGAGAACTGGTGGGTAAATTCATATCTAGGGAGGAAAAAAACAGGGTAAACCAGAAAAAGCCAGTAAACTATCGATAAATTATCTAGTTTTTTTCCGAAAAACCATATTTTGACCAGATTCAACCAGATTGGACTTAAAAACACTTATTTTACACCAAAAATACCTTTTGAAAACAAGAACAGCATTTCATCTTAGAACTAGAAACACGTTTGATGTCGAGCTGATTGAAATTTTCTTATTTTACTTCAGAAATTTTCTTTTTAGTCTAATTTTTTTTATTATTATCTCCGAATGATTGACTCAAATAATTCCTGAAAAAAGGCCTAATTCAGCCTAGAAATAGTTCTCTTTTCTTCAAGATTATCCAATTTCGTAACAAAAATATATATTTAGATTTGTTTTCAGGTATGAAACCAATGTATATTACTCACTTCCTATGCTTAACCACATCATTTTATATCTTCTGACTCTCCTGGATAGAGGGTCTACTCTTCTTTGATTTTTCTGAATTTGTAAGTTTTGTTTTAAGATCAATTGATTAACGAATAATGATTTTCCAGATATCGCATTCTGACTCTTCTGGATAAAGGGTCTTCGTTTTGATTATTTCGAAATTAATTTTAATGAAACAAAGATTATTCAATTAAAAATATTTTGAAGGTGAGTTTTTGGTTTTGATCATAAAGCCCATAAAATGGACAAATTTAAGAAAAAAATCGCAAACAAAAAACGAATTCATGATTTGCAGAAAAGTTTCCTATACACGACGCAAGTGACCAGAAAAAATAAGAAGAATCTGGTGAAGCCGAAATCAAAGAAGTGGTCAATCGGAAAAGAATGTTGACAACAAAGCCGTCACATGGAGATACTGATGAGTTCCTCTCAAGAACTGTTTCCGTCAATAATGAGAATCTGAGAAATCTGGTGAATATTTATACTAAAAATAAAATTTCAAAACCAGTGCCTGTATCCCGTGACATCCAAAAACTTCACCTTTCCGTTTTCAGAATCCCCTTGGTCTAACGAGGAATCTTCCGAAAATGCCTCCAAGCAATATAAAATGTTGTTCCACAGGATCAGTTGGGTCGGCTGAGACTTTTTTTGAAAATAAATCCAATTCTATTTTTTGTGTTTGTTCTCAATCATTTTTCACTTTGAATGACAGTTTTATACCTTTGCTTGGTATATCTGATTGAATATCTTTGGATTAACTTGGGAAATTTTCTTTATTTCAAAGTATTTTGACAGGAATATTTATGGAATCAGCAAGGACTAATACTGGAAGAAGAAAAACGAAGAAAGACAAAGAATATATTATTGGAACTATTGGAACTGGTGAGTGAATTCATGATTTGTGATGGAAAAAACCAGGAAATCATCCATAAATCATCTAGTTTTGGCCGTAAATAGCCTAAGTTCGTCCTCAAACTAGAAACATGTTTACCGTAAAACCACATTTTTTTCACCTCCCAGCAAATTTGAAAATAGCTTGTTTTCCTTTAAAAATTCCCTATTTAAGCCTAAATGTTTTCATTATTTCCGTATTATTAACTGGCATAATACAGTATGAAATCAATCTATCCCTGAAAAAAGGCCTGACCAGCTTGGAAATGGTTCACTTTTTTTCGAGATTATCTAAAATTTTAACGAAAATATTTTGGAATTTGACAAGTTTTTATAGTAAAACACACAAAAAATGTGTATTTTCAGGTACAAAACCAATGTATAATACTCACTTCATATGCTTAACCACATCATTTTATATTTTCTGACTCTCCAGGATGGATTGAGGGTCTCCATTTCTTTGATTTTACTGAATTTGTGTAAGTTTTTTTCAGATAGTTTCAAAACTTATTTTCATTTTTCAGATATCTTAACCTGATTCTCCGGATTGAGGATCTACACTTGATTATTTCGAATTTATTTATGGTTTTTTCAATTTGAAAGGATTACAAAGGTGATTATTTGCATTCAATCTAGAAAGTTGACGGATTGGAACAAATTCAAAATGGATTTCTCCGAGGTTGGAGTAATGTAGCAATGGAAAGACGCCGAAACATTGAACATCACCGAGAGTTTTATTCTACCGGACGTTGAAAATTTTGCTTCATTCAAATCTACCACTGTTCAGGTTTCAACAATTTCTTTGGAACAAGTGAATGAACTAAAAGAGGTATGTCTGTGTATCCAGATTTCCAAATATCTGTTTCTTGCAGAAGTTCATACAACTGCCGCAACTGAAGTCCTACACAATTTTTGAGAATGAAAGATATGTTGCTATCAAAATTTGAACGATATGATGAGGAGCATGAGAAAGGCCAGGCAACATATAAGGCCATGTTCAACGGAAGGAAAAAAATTTGAAGAGAGCTACGTGGGCATAGGGAAAATTGTATCATCTTTTCGAAAGTTTAACTCATCGATTCTCATTGTGTTTTTTCTGATTAATAAAACTCTTAACGGATGATTTCAAGTTTTGATAGTAAACTCTTCAAACAGGGTTTTCGGCAAATCGGATGGATTTCAAGAGATTCTGAAGTGATTCCCGACAAAAAAGGAGTTTCAGGTTTAAATAGGAAGCTCTAGGCTGAAATCGTCTTGGAAAGGCTTTCTCAGGCTCAGACAGGCAGTCTGCCATGCTAATATCGGCGAATTCCAGGTTGAATAAGGTAGTTATGGTTGCACTTGAGCAGACATCCTTCCCTCTCCCGGCCTCTGTCTTTTACCTGACCACAATCAATTTTTCCTCCTTTTCCTAAAGCAGTATCACAGAAAACATATGCTAATCGAGTAGCGCACACCAGCACCGACAACAGCACCGATAGCAGGACGATTGCCGAGTTTGACTGTCTGGGTTCTCTCCAGCACTCTGTATTATTTCCTTACTCGATCAACAGGAGAGAGCGAGAAGCATGAAGCGGTCACTACTACCTAGCTTCCCTGTCGCTTTTGGCTTGTTTTTTTCGTTCCCTTTTTCTCCTAATTGTACTTTTTCTCTGGTTTTTGGCACAAATATGCTATCAAAAATAGTAATTCCAGAAGGAAAACAATGAAATTCGGAACGACAACTACTCGACGGAAAACGAGAAAAATTGGATCGAAGGTATAAAAAACGGGTGAGTAATGTATTGACTTCAGACAAAAATTATAGTTTTGTGACTCAAAAAATGAAAAATCATCGTTTTGAGCTCAGAAAATGTAGTTCTTTTCACAGGAAAGTGTTAGAAAAAGATTATTGACCAAACTTTTGCTCAGAATTTAATTGACTTTTTAGAAAACTTACCGGATTCAGTCAAAAACTCATGAATTTTGTTTAGAAGCCTCTAGTTTCAGGTGGAAAACACCCAAACCCTGTCCAAAACTATTTGAATTCAGACCGAAGCAACTAGAATTTGTCAAATTGACCCTTGAAATAGCAGAATTTGTTTTAAGATGCTTTTAAAATTAGCTAGTTTAAATCGAACTGGTCTACTTTTGCCAGTGAATGCTATTTTTTCAACTTAAAATACCTTATTTTAGCCTAAAAATTTCTAGTTTTGGCTTGAAAATAGCCTTTTTGGGCCAAAACTGCTTATAACTTCACTCTGAAATTTGCTTTGCCTAGTCACGAAAAATCTATTTTGACTCATCATCCTGTTGAAACCACTATTTAACACAAAAATGTATTTTCAGGTAACAAACCAATGTACAATACTCACTTCATATATTTAACCACGTCATATCATATCTTCTGACTCTCCCGAATCGAGGGTATATAGCTGACTCTCCATGTTTGAATGTCTACCATTGATTACTTTTAATTTAAAGTAAGTTTTTTTGAGTTTTTGTTATAATTCATCCATATTTTCCAGGTATTCTCCATATTTAACCACTTCATACAATATATTCTGACTTTCCTGGCTTTGAAGGTCTTCTTTTTGATTATTTTGAAGTGAGTCATTTTCAGTTCCGGGCAGTTAAACTAAACGATTTTTCAGATATATATTAACGCCATTGATTTTTTTCGTCCGGATTCAGTAGACCACAAAAAGAACGTTCTTCCAGGGACAATGACTCGCGTCATCATCCAATGAACTCGGTTAGTAAAAAAGTTTCAATCAATGAATTAATAAAGTGCTTAAAAATTACTGTAATCTAATAGACTAACCGATCAAGTAAAAGTAGCAAAAAATTAATCAACCCGAGATTTTTATGAAGGCAATAGAACTAAGTTAGTTTTTCAGTAGAAACGCCGACGGGAGGTGTTAGGGCTCGAGAATACCAGAACCTTCTTCGAATCAGTTGAAAATCGCCTTAACCAGGTATGCCTGTGCAAAAAAATAGTATTTTGATGTTTTGACTTTCAGCGGGAACTCGAGGTTGGAGTGGAGTTGGACCTACCACTACCAACCTATGAACAAACAATGGCTATGGGTGGAGCTGATCATCCGCCGAGATACGAAGTGAGAACCCCTATTTCAATCCTTGAAAAAACTGAATCATTTTCAGAGCATCGGTTTCAACACTAGCCAACAGCACAACAAGTCGGAATAATAAAAAGTTGTATAATAAAATATTTTTAATTTTTGGTATTTTCTAAAATAAAAAAGATATTTTTAAAAACATAAAGTTTCCTTATTTTCTTAAGTCCCTAAAGGCGCTCAGGCTGAAGGGTTAGGAATTTTTTCTCTAAAGGGAGTACGGTAGTCAATATTTTGTAGAATTGTCTGCAAACACGCGCTTGCGGACCTGGCATTTTAATTGACGACACTCAACTTTTTTGGCGATTTTTTAATGGAAAAGTGTTTCGAAAAGAGTTGAAATTCATCAGAAAGGACTAAATAATACTTTCCGAGAAAATAAAAAACAAAAAAGCTATGTGAGGTTCGAACCCAAGTGAGTCAAAACTGCAACCGCCTGCGCCATTCGACACGCAGCGGTTGCACCTAGTAAGAAGTGACATATATAAAACTTTGAGACTTTGGAACCATCATAACTCAAGAACTAGACATTTTTCATCAATAACACTGTCATTTCATGGTTATTCGTAGTGAATATTTTTATATGAGACATGTTCATTTTTTTCCCTTTCGGCCTCTTTTAATCTGAATTACTGGCCTCCTTATTCACAATGAATTATTGACGTGGCGATTTCAAATAAAAATTTCCAGACTCTCAGACTCCAGCGAGGTCTGAAAATTTCAGAAAATACTCACTGGAGCATTTACTTCCAGATTATCATAAAAAATTCCTAACCCATGTGAGAAAAAGATTCCCTTTTGAGTACCCCTCCTTTTACTCCTGGCCTCTGTCCTTTTTTCGACCCCCAGTCATCTTTGTCCTCCCCTTTCCCTTCTCCAATATGTAATGGAACCAGCAACGGCAATTGCACCAATAGCAGGACGATTGTCGAGTTGGACTGTCTGAGTTTCTTCATACCCCATGTACTATTTCGTCGTTTGACCGATAGGAAAGAGCGAGTAGAATGAAGGGGTCACTGATATCTAACCGTTTCCCCACTCGCCTTTTCACGTTGCCTTTTTATGCTAACTGTACTTTTTCTCTAGTTTTGTGCACAAATATGCGATCAAAAAGACTAATTTTAGAAGGAAAACAATGGAATTCGGAACGACAACTACTCGACGGAAGAGGAAAAACTTGAATGAAAAGTGGAAGGAAATGGGTGAGTAAATTATTGATTTTGGAGCAAAATGAACTCAAAACTGTAGTTTTAGTTACTGAAAAATGCGAAAAAGAGCCTACTGAACCAAATTTTGCATGTAATTCTACTCGATTTTTTCTAAAACTGAATTCTGTCAAAAACTCTCCTTTTTTTAAAGTGCCTAAGTTTAACCCGAATGTTGCTTTTAACTGTTCGAAATTAGGACAGATCAACAGGGATTGGTCATTGAAATGAGCCCTAAAAAGCATAACTTAGCTTAAGAAGACCGTGTGCAGTTTTGAAACCAGTTAGTTTTGCCCGAAAGGAACCGAAATGGTCAAACTTACCACAAAAGTACCCTTCTTTTGCCAGAAAATGCTTTTCAGTATCTTAAACATTTATACTTTCAGGTATCAAACCAATATAAATACTGTATATAACTGCATCAATCACTCACCTCACATTATACTCTGACTTTCCGGAATTGAAGGTCTCCCATTGATTATTTTGAATTTCAAGTAAGTTTTTTTTTGAATGGATGTTATAACTTTGGCTATATTTTTCAGATATACACACATAAACACTTCATATATATTCTGACCCTCCTGGCTCTGAAGGTCTCCTGCTTGATTATTTTGAATTGTGAGTAAGTTATTCTGAACTTTGGTCAGTAAGATAGAGCTCAAATGCAGCACCTAGTGGGCCTTGGGCACTGGAAAACGTTCCTTTGTTTTCATAATTTTGACGCAAATGTGTTTTCAGCAAGACGCTTATTTTTAAAATTAACCCAGCAGATTCCCTACAGCGCGTTTCTCAGTTTCTAGGTCAAAAAATTTTTCAAAATATATTTGGCGGTATTATTTTTGGATACATTTTTTCAGATGTGACCCTAACTACCGACTCCAAAGTGAAGATCTTTAAGGAAGAATACAACAAGGTTATTGAGCAATTCGAATCACCCGTGAGTGTGGCAGCTTCTGAATTGTTTTAAAAAACTTAATGGTATATTCTAGGATCAATGGCGAGGCAAGCCGAGGATAACCTGCAGTATTGCTAGAACAAAGGACGCAGAATTGGTGAGGAAGTCCCTTGCGAAGCGACGGATCGAAAATGCATCCCGTGCAGAATTGAGAAGAATGTGATGCATTTGTCACCCGAGTCGCGGATAAGAGCTACGGGATACGAATTAGGAGGGTCCCAAGTTCGTGATTTCCAATCAAGACAGACCATTCGGTGTCCTCCACGCCTGCAACATGTCTATCGAGGAGTTTCTAATTGAATTGGAAGGCAAGTTGGGACGAGAAGCAAAACAGCGGACATTCCATATCCTTCACTCAACTCGATTCGACAATATGGTTCAAGTCCTTTGGAGGCGAAGGAGGAAAATGAAGAGGAAGAAAAACTTTGGAACCGTGGTCAGAGGAGGAGCAAACGGCAGAAGAGGTAAAAAAAACAACTGTGTTTACAGAATTCAATTTTGCCTTCGACACACACTCATTATCTTCGAAACAACAATTTTTTTCAGGTGAGAAACGACATTGAGGACAACTTCATCTTCGCTGTTCTGCGCACAGCCAAAAAACAAAAGGACAAGAGGCGGCAATTGAACTCTATGAGATCTTCGCGAACCTCCCGGACCTCGGCGACTTCGTTTTCGAACGCGAGATGAACCTGCATTCATAATCAGTTTGAAAATTTAATAAAATTACTTCATGTTGATTATATTTCATATTTTTTATTGTTCTGAATTACAGTTGTACCGTAATTGGTATATCTGATTGAATATCTTTCTATTCACTTTCGAACTTTCAATTTTCAGTTTTAATTTTAATTCCAGAAAAAAACGATGAACTTTGCAATGCCAACTACTCGGAGGAAGAGGAAAAGGTGGACAGGAACTGGTGAGTAAACTAACGGTTTCGGAGCAAATATTGTGGCTAGAAAAGTTGAGAACGATCAGAAGTTTCAGCTTGACAGTCTATTAGAGATTCATCAGTATCATTCTAGCTTAAGAATTGCCTATTTCAGCATAAAGCAGCTCGACTTGGGATATTTTGAATTACTGAGCCTTGATCATTTTATAGTGTAAAAGTCACTGTTTTAACACTAAAAAAGGATTTTCAGGTTTCAAAGCAATGCACATACTGTATATAGCTGCTTCAATTTATCACTCCATATCATACTCTGACTTTCCAGGATTGAAGGTCTCCCATTGATTATTTTGAATTTTAAGTAAGTCATTTTTTCAACGGATGTTATAGTTTTTCTATGTTCCAGATACACATATTTAACTGCTTCATACATATTCTGACTTTCTTGGTTTTGAAGGTCTCCGTCTTGATTATTTTGAATTGTAAGTGCGTTATTCTGAACTTTGGACATGGAACTGTTATTTCTAATGCTTGTTTGCAGGCTCATGATGCACTTTGGAACAAATATTGGAGATTATGGACTGCACCATGCAGATTTTCTCTCGGAACAAATCCCGGATTTCATCACCAAAGGAGCATCGGTTGTTTTCATGAATAATCATTCATTCAACTGTGAGCTTATGCTGTTGAAAATGAAAAATAATGTCCGAGTTGTAACAATTGCTCCAATTTATTCTTCAGGTAATTGGTTGATAGGTAGTCCGAACAAGCACATTTTTTTGAATATTTTTAGGCTGCGAATGGTTGAATACAGACACTATGGTCAAGTTGCTTCAGCAATTTGAATAGATAGAAAAATTCTTGGATCACAATTTGGAAGGAGCCAGGAAGTCTATGAATTCATTTGAAAAGGATAGCACACAAGCAGATGCCGCTAGAGAAAAGGTAAAATCATTCTACCGTGAAAAAAACACAAAAGTATTTAGATCAATTTGAAAAATGGCGTGAGGAGCACTGTGAAAAAGAACGGAAAACAAACAGCTGGCAGCATTCAAATAGCACGGATCAACTTTCAGTCGTCATGTCAACAATGCGCATACATATTTAGAAATTTTTTGAAAATTTAATAAAATTATTTCATGTTAATCGCATTTCTTTTTTTTTTTGTTCTGAATTGCAGTTGTACCGTAATTGGTATATCTGATTGAATATCTTTATATTTACTTTTGAATATTGTGTTTTCAGATTTATAATTTTTATTCCAGAAAGAAAACAATGAAATTCGGAACGAAAACTACTCGAAGGAAGAGGAAAAAATTAGATGAAAAGTGGACAGGAACTGGTGAGTAAACAACCGGTTTTGAAGAAAATAATGGGTTTTGACCGGGCTAAGAAACTCAAAATTATCAGAAATAACAATTTTGAACTCAAAAATGTAGTTCAAGCTACGAATAAGTCAAAGATAATTGTGCAGAGCTAAAATTTGTCAAATTTCTGCTGTAAATGGTCAAATTTAGCGTAAAATAGCCGAAATTGGTCCAAAAACGATCACGTTGACTCCAAAAAGGCTCGAATTTTGCTGAATTTTGCCCAAATTGAGCCACAAACTTGATTTTAGCCTTGCTGGCTTTATTTCCGCTTGAACCGAACAATTATAGTTAGCCAAAATCAGCACAAGAAGTATCGAATTCAGCCTGACTTTAATTTTTGCTTATAAATGAAAAGTTTAGCTTGCCAGTCTATTAGAGACTCCTCAGTGTCGTTCTAGCTTAAAAATTGCCTATTCAGTCTGAAAGCAGCTTCGAATGACTGAATTCTGACGCTTTTCAAGCGTAAAAGTCACTGTTTTAACACTAAAAAAGGATTTTCAGGTTTCAAAGCAATGCACATACTGTACATAGCTGCTTCAATTTATCACTTCATATCATTCTCTGACTTTCCTGGATTGAAGGTCTCCCATTGCAATCATGATTATTTTGAATTTTAAGTAAGTCTTTTTTTTGGGATTTTTCGTTATAATTTTTCTATATTTTTCAGATAAACATATTTACCCACTTCATATATTCTGACTTTCCTGGTTTTGAAGGTCTCCTTCTTGATTATTTTGAATTGTGAGTTAGTTATACTCAAATTTGGACAGTAAAATAGGGCTAAAATGCTAACCTTGTTTTTTATGTCGGTCACATTATTTAGAGGAACAGAGACCTCCTGAAGCTGTATTCATGAACGTTTTCCCTGAAAAATGATTCCTTTCGGTCAAAGGTCAAGAATAAAAAACCGTGATAAAAGTGTACTGTTTGATCCAGAAATTTGGGCCAGACTGGGCAAAAGTTCTGACCTGACAATCACTGCGCCTTTAAAATAAATATAGGTTTTCAGACTACCTAGAGGAGCAGAGGTTCTCGATTTTCCCATCACAGTGCCTCTGAGACATGGACTGGATGCTCGCCTTGGTGTGTCTACTGGGATCCATAGGAATCAATGCCTGTTTTGACAGTAAGTTGAAATTTTTTTAATGCCTATCTTAACTTCAAAAAACAAAACTTTCAGTTGCTCACACGATGTTCTCCCGTCCAGGTTATCCATTGATTCGATTGCTCTGCGAACTAATCAATAATGGAGTTATTGAAGACGAGGAATTTGAAGGGCTCTGGGATGAAAGACTGCAAAGAGCTGTTTTGACGAATGAGAAATTAGATCAAATTTAGAAAAAAACAACGCTCCAATACAGCCAATCCATTGCAATCAGAATCGGTCGGGATCGAAGAGAAACCAGCCCATCAATTTTATCAAGACTGGAGTCTTCCACTTCGGACGAGAAGTGATGGTACTCACCAAGAAGGAGATGACGTATACACCACCAAGCTACTCTCCAAGAAATTCCAGATTGGAGGTGATTCAGAAGTATGGACCGCTTGGAACACGTTCGCTTCGACAACTCTTCGATAAATTCACCGGAACCTCAAGGACTCTAGTGATTATTGGATGGATCCACAAATCAACCATTATGAACTGCACCATGCAGATTTTCTGTCGGAACAATTCAGGGATATCATCACCAAAGGAGCATCGGTTGTTTTCATGTTGAAAACGAAGAATAATGTTCGCGTTGTAACAATTGCTCCAATTTATAATCCAGGTAATTGGTTGATAGGTAGTCCGAACACCTTTTCTTTACAGAGTTTTTCATGCACAAACAAAGATGATAGGTTTACCAGACGGAGTGACTTGGACCTTCAAAGATCTCACGAAATCAGTTATCAATGGAAAAAATATTACCTTCCATTTTTTCTTTTCAACATTTTGACTATTTTCAAACAGTCATATTCCAAAAAAAATAATAATATTTGAATTTGTCCATTGTTTTACATCTGTACCTATTTCAGTTATACTACAGATTTCATACTATCTCCCCTAGCTCAGGTTGCTTGAACAACGAGACATGCTTACCCACATCATATCATCCAGACCTATGGTTTATGGTCTTTTCATGATTATTTTTGAATTTAAGTAAGTTATTCTGAACTGTCTACTTTACTATTTTTCTCTAATTGTCAGTAATTAAATTTTCAGTTTCAGTACCAGAACCAACCATTTTCAGGTAACCAGCCGATGTATACAATCCATATACTAGTTGAGATGATCTGTTGATAGTACAACCCTCTGTCTGTCTGTGTCTCCCAATGTCTACAGGCTTTTGTGTGCATTGTGCCCCAAAACAGAAAGGGCGCTCCGCTGAACGCACATTTGTCATCTGTTCCGTTTTTTTTCCGTTTCTGAACGTTCACTTTTTTTGCGATTCCGCCTGAAACTGACTTCAAAATTAGTATTTCAACATTAAAGTTAGAAACTTGTGTTTTCAGGTAACAAACCAATGTAAATACTGTATATAGCTGCTCCAAACAATCACATCATGCATATCTTCTGACTTTCCGGTAATGAAGGTCTTCTTTTTGATTATTTTCAATTTAGTGAGTCATTTTTTCCAATGGGTTTTATATATTTCGGTGTATTTTTTTTCAGGTATAAAAATATTGAACCACTTCACATTTTATCCTGATCCTCTTGGTTTTGAGGGTCTTCATCTTGATTTTTTTTAATTTAAGTAAGTTTTTTTCTCAGTTTTTTCTATAGGGTTCCGCAAGAAGCTGAATCATGAAGCAAAGCTCACGTGAAGCCTCAATGAAGCAGTTTCATTTGAATCTTTTCTGAATCAGCGTCATGCTTCACTCTGCTTCATTTTCAATTTTGATGACCCTGCGTCATTTTTCAAAAAGCTCAAAATGTCAAAAAAGCTCATAATGCTTCATTTCAATTTCGAAAATTTACACTGTAAATTGACCTTTCGGTCGAAAATAGAGCAGAAAAAAACTTTTGAAGCATAATGAACTTTTCTTCAAAAAATCGGAAATTAACAACGTGAGCTTTTTGAAGCACTACCAAATGATTCACTTTTTGAAAATGAAGCACAATGAAGCATTTGAAAGATTCAAAAGCTCATAATGCTTCATTTCTAAAATTTTTATGCGGAACCCTATTTTTCTATGTCTGCGAAGCATGGTCTTCAAATCCCATTTTAAGATAGACCAGTCAAGCCATCCTAATGAAAATCAAAATTTTGAAAAATCACCATTCAAATTAGCTTTCTTTACATTTTCATTTACAGATAACAGCCAAAGTTGGAGGTACACAACAATTGATGGAAATCCTAGTGTTGTAGGAGGAACTTAATGGAGGGATGTCTAACGTTGCCGGAGCGAGGAGATGGATGGAATCCTAATGTTGCCGGAGCGAGTCGAAAGCTTGGCCGATGGATTCGATGAAATCCGATCGAAGAGCCCATGGAGCAGAGGGAAAAATGTAAAAGAAGGAGAGGAGCAAGGACTCACAAGATGCAATATAAAAGAAACGCTTGATGCTCTTTTTTTAATGAGTAATAAAAATTTATTAATTTTCAATCTAATCTTTATTAACATTTTTTATGCTGAAGTACAGTTGTTGTATATCTGATTCAATATCTTTTTATGCATCCATTAATTTGGTGAATTTTTAAATATTTTTTCAGGAAAATTTTCTATGGAGTTTGACGAATACTGGTAGGAGGAGAAGGAAAGAAGGATGAATGATGGATGAGAACTGGTAAGTAATTCAGGATTTTGGGTGATGATTTCAGGAATGGATCAAACATATATGGAAATATTTTATTTTTAGTCTCGTAAAGGAACCGTCGGGCTTGAAAAACCCATCTTTTTTTATCAAGCTTGTTCTCTTGAATAATGTTTCATCATTCAATTCCTATTCTAATCTGAAACTGTTTTTTCTTTTAAAAGAATAACTCTAAAAAGAAAATCGATACAATAAAATCCTTATATTTTCCACTGAGAGTCATATTTAATCGCAGAAAAACAACCACTTTTCAGGTACGAAACCAATGTATATAATGTACATATATAACTTCATTAATTAATCACATCATACTATTCTATGACTCTCCTGGATTGAAGGTCTCCCATTTATTATTTTGGATTTAAAGTGAGTTTTTATCTGGATTTGTGGTTGATTCTTCACAAAATATTTTCTGGTATAGGCATATTTAATCACTTCACATTTTATCCTGACTCTCTTGGTTTCGAGGGTCTCCAATTGATTATTTTGGATTTTTGTAAGTTTATTTTTCAAGTTTCGGACAGGACGCTTTAACATGATCTATTTTCAGAATATTGTTTCAACCGCGGTGATCTAGTGCTTTTTGAATGCGGTTGTTGTCAAAACAAAATCAAACTTTAAAAAAGGAACTGGATGAAAATGTCGATTGGGACAAACTGAAGGATCATGAGAAAAAATAGTGAGCTTTATTTTCAAGTATCCAATTTTAAAAAATGAAAAGCTCTCTATTACAGAAACTCTCTCCAACAACAGTGTGCTTATCAAAAACAAGCACTCACAAGGTCGAATTTGAATGTGGAGAGCAAAATACCTATGGTCCAAAGGCAGATATTTGAAGATGCTACAAAAAGGATTCAACGACAATTTTTAGAGAAAAAAGTGGACCAATCTATGGTGAGTTCCAAAAAATTACAATTTGATAAACATCGGTTTAGTGAAAAACTCACTTTATAGGAGAAGAATCAGTGAGAAGGACACCACAAACAACAATTGAGTTTCCTAATGGATTGAAATTCATTGTTTTCTGATCTTTTCTACAGGAAAGAGAGAGCAAAGAAGGAGATTGCCCGAAATGTCAGATGAATATTAATTATTTTCTTTACTATCAATAAATATGATTTTTGTTTTTTAGAATGTTTTTGCTCTGAATTTACTACAGTTGTACTGTGATTGGTACATCTGATTGAATATCTTTGATCTTTTTTTTCAAGATTTTTGCAGAATTTCTGATCTTTCGTTATAGGAACTCTATGAAATTTGCAACGAATACTATTGGTGGAAGGAGCAAAAAATTTGGCGGGAATTGGATGGTAATGGGTGAGTAATTTATCAGTTTTGCGAAGAAGAATGAAGAATCTGAGTTGAGAAATGTCGTTTCAAAAATTTTTCAGTACATTTCTACTTCAAAATAGACTATTTTATCTTCAAAAAGAGCAAGTCAGGCACAAAAAATAACGTTTTGAATTCAAAAAGATGAAAAACAAAGCATTTCGGCGGTTTCGAACCGAAAAATGCTCTCTTTTAGCTCGGCACCAGCATAGATTAGCCTAAAATATACGTTTTATCAATGGCATCACTAATATCACTCTGAATATTGCCTATTCAAGCCATGTCATGCTATGAGCAAAACCTAACTTAAATTAGCCAAACTGTGCTTACTTCATCTAAATTCTTGCTAAAATCACAAAATCTCCCGTGAACGATCCTAAAATACATATTTTTCTGCTCAAAACCTAATTCATCCATATTTTCAGTAAAAACATCGTTTTTCCACTAAAAATCTTTGCTTTCAGGTTCCAAACCTATGTATATAATGTATATAGCTGCTTCAATTAACCACATCATGTTCTACTCTGACTTTCCCGGATTGAAAATCTCTCGTCTCTTATTATTTTGAATTTTATGTAAGCCATATCTTCCATGGTTGTAACAATTTTCTCTACATTTTCAGATGTAAATATGTTTAACCACTTCATATATATCCTGACTTTCTTGGTTTTGAAGGTCTTCAACTTGATTATTTTTAGTAAGTTATTGTTTTGTTTTCGGAACGTACCTCTTTAAACTCTACATGTGAAGTTTAGGGCCGGCTCTAGTCAAAAGAAAACTTGATTTTTTTCAGATAAATACATACCTAAATGATGAGGCCGTGCTCTTTGAATGCGGTTACTACTTATAACAGTGGATGAACACATAAAAATCAATCACAAGGAGCCGGACAAAAGTAGAAAGAATGGCGGAGCCATATGCTCAGTTTGAAGGAAGAGGATGTAGGAGAGGAAGATTAAGATGAAGAGGTCCCCATCTATATTTTGGAGAACAAGTAACTGCACTATGTAAGGTTTCTTTTTTTCTACGCGCAAACTCAATCTTTTCAGAGAGATTACCTCATCAGGGAACCCATTTGTGCTGTCAGTACTCTCAACTTTAGTGGGAGACGTACCTGGTGCATGGTAATCTTCCTAATGTGGAGCCATATTGCAATTGATCTAGTGATTCCCTTAGTGAGTTTTATAGATATTGAATCAATTTTCAAAAGACTCATATCAACTTTTCAGACTTTTTTGATGGATATCATTTTCTACATTGTCAACAAAAAAGGAACGGCCTGCTCAATCCGGATGTTTATAAAATTTGGAAAAAGCTGCGCCAATTTTCAAATATTTGCTTATTATAACAGTGGAACTTGTTTTTTTTTCAATAAAAGTGTATTTATCCGAAAAAGTATTTTCATTGCCTTCAATTTCCAGTTGTACCCAGTACATCTGTTTGAGTATCTTCTCATCTAAGTCTGTGTGCCTGTTTGTCCGTTCAAAATCTCTTGTTGATCAGGTCTCAAAATTCTTTTTCTACGAAAATTAGGATGCTCTTGTGGCGTGCTCAACCCTACCCGGTCCTGAAACACCCGGCCTCAGCTTCTCAAGGCTCTAGTCCCAATCAAATCTCTAAACCTCTTGCTTCTATACAATCATTCTCCTCTTCGCTCCCCAATCATGTTTCACTGTCTGAGTCTCTTTGGCTCTACGATGTCTCTAGCTTCATAGTGTCCCTCAGGACGTGGCCGAGTTACTCCGGTCACTTTCTTTTTTTCACTTCTTCCTGCTTTCGTTTCCGTTCTTTTTCTTGTTTTTATCGACTTTTGCATTTCTATTCTGCCCCTAAAACCTATATTTTTTAACTTTGCAGGTAATCAACTGCTGTATATAATGTCATTATCTTCATATATAATTAACCACTTCATATAATACTCCAGACCTTTTTTATTCAGGTCTCAAATGGATTATTTCAAAATATGTAGGTTTTTTTTCAATGGTAAATTTACTGAGTCTGTTCTTTGTGTCTGTTTATCCGTTATAGTTGAATATATTTATTTTCAGATACTCAACCAATTGATTCTCCGGATTTGAGGATCTCCTTCCTTTGATTTTTTTTGAATGTAAGTTTTTTTGTACTTTTTCTGTTTAATGTATTTTTTTGTCAGTTACAAAACCGATTGATTCTCCGGATTGAGGATCTCGCCTTCACCTTGATTATTTCGAAATATTAGGTGTGTATTTTTTTGAAGGAAAAATAATTGATTCTTAATGAGCAATAATTTTTCAGTTTGCCTATCGGCTGCAATTACCACCAAGATTTCATTTGAAGACCTAAATTCTTCATAATGTCTTCCAACTCCAACTGATGCAATTCGTACATAGTCTCAAGTTTAGGAATAAGAAGGGATTGGACACAGTAAGAAATTTGAAAAAAAATGGATAAAAATAAAAACAGTTGAGTTCGAAAAAAATTCAACAAATTAAATGAAAAATGAGTTTTAGCCATACATGCCTAATCGTGTCTGGGCCCAAGACTATGCTTCTGACTCGAATAAAATTTGTGTCAAAAGAGCATACGCGCTAGAATATTTTTGATTAAGACATTGTGTCACATTAACTGATTCGCACTAACAAAACTGAAATTTTCATGCTCATAGCAGCATATCTCGGTTGCTATTTGATATTTGTAAAAGTAGTCAACTAAATAAATTTTCATTGAACTTCTTTGGGATTTTTTATTAATTGAAATTTTTTTCATAGCTTTAAAGACAACCGAGATATGCCGAGATGCTGCTCATAGACATGATAACGGTCACTTCAATTCCGAAAACAGCCTAGTTTAGCATAAAAATGCCCTATTTTCACTTAGACATGACATTTTATAGTATCTCTATGACAGGGTTTTATTGGAACTTTAAATATAGCCCAACTCTCAATTTTTACAGTTGATTTCTTCGAATATGACTGGATGGATGGACATTTCTTATCCGGCAACGAAATTTTCATGCGGGCTTTGCCGGTAAACTTTTGAAGCTTGATGCTTAGACCTAACGGTTTTTGTTTTCAGAGACAAATATGCTCTGCAACTCCTGATGAGCTCAACTTGTCACTGCAAATCAGATCGCATTCTACATTCAACCGTAATTTGGCGATAAGGGAAATTTATTTAATTCAACATACGGTAGACAACATTACGTTCTTTGTGATAATAAATATTATATTTTGACAAATTGCCAATTTTTTTGATTATGAGTTACAGTAATACCCTATCGGTATATCTGATTGAATATCTGTTTGTCTGTTTATCCGCTTGGCCGTCCTGTAATCTAGAAATATGTAAAAAAAAATTTGTTTAAATTCTGAAAAATCAAAAATTCGAAAGAAAATCGACATATGGATTTCGTAGTTGTTCCTTAGGCAACGTGCACTCCATCTGTCTTTAATCTCCGTCGAAGGGTCTGAAGAACCGCTGCATTTTCGAGGCCCTCCTTTGACACAAGAAAAGAGTCCAAAAATATTTCAATCACGATTTTTTTCAGATAATTGACCACTATATATAATGTATAATATCTTCATATAATTAACCACCTCATGCAATTCTCAGACCTCTTGGATTCGGGTGTCAAATGGATTTTTTCAAAGATGTGAGTTTTTTTCAATCTGTGTGTCTGTTTATCTTTTTATATTCATTTTCAGGTAACCATATTTAACCACTTCACTAACTAATCCTGATTCTCCGGTTTTGAGGATCTCAACTTTGATTTTTTCGAATGTAAGTTTTTTTTGAGAACTTTCAGCGATGAATTCACTTTTTCAGATATATATAATTAACCAGCACAAAATTGTCCAAGCCTACCAGCCTTAGAAATCAGTGAAGGGTCTGTTACAATTGTAACTGGCGCTATCTGTCATAGCTCCAGGAGATTGGACCGGATCTCAAAACAGCATGCCGCAGAGGCTATCATGAAAAGGGTAATTTGTGGATTCACCTTCCATCTAACAGCAAATGAATATTTTCAGAATCTAGGCCCGTGAAAAACACCATCAATAAGTGGTCAAGCTCAATGAAGACAAAAAGAAGGAAATGGACGAACTTCGGAGATTGCATGCAGAAGAAGTTTTTCGGGTCAGATTAATTTTTGGTTTCAACTGGAAGGACGAGGGAAGATGTCAATTGTGTAGATAGCTACCACAATTGAGAAGATTCATAGCTAAGCTCATTAATTTTTTGAAAAAAAAAACAATAAATATTTGATAATCTCCCAAAACTGTGTTGTTACTTCCTCGTTTCACTGGTTATATATACCAAATTTGATATCTTCTCTTTTATGAATTAGCGAAGTGACTTAGGAAACAAATATATGAAAATAAAGTAGCCTATAATGGCTCTTCTCTGGGATAATAAAGGTATACAGCGGTTCAGTGGACAAATATTTATTGGTTAGGAAAAGGGTGAAGGTAAAGTAGCCAACAAGGCTCTTTTCTGGTGTGGAGAATAAAATATAGCGGTTCAGTGGAAATATATTTATTGGTTAGACAAAAGTGGAAAGAATATATAACGGGAAATTATTTGGCAGGATCTAAAGTAGCCCAACTAGGTTTTTTTCTGGTGTGGGGAATAAAATAGCGGTTCAGTGGTAATATATTTGTTGATTAGATGAAAAGGGGCAATGATATGCAATGGGAAATTCAGTAGGAGTTTCAGGAACAGTAGGAGTTTCAGCAGCTGTGGTGAAGGTAGAGACATGCATTCTTCTTTATTGGCATTCCTTATATAGCACTGAAGACCGACCGATCCGCAAGTGGTAACCGTGTTCGGTTCGTCCTTGATGCGGCGTTGCCAATTGATGCCGCTTACGCAGTTTTCTCTGATTGCGTCATCGTGATCCTTTGTTCACAATAATACAGGACTTACTTTAAATTCAGAACAATCAATTGGAGGACCCTCATGTCCAGGAGAGTCTGAATAAATATATGTGATCAGATATTCAATGAGTTCCTACTTTCTTAGATTCTTTAAATAGCTTTTTTGTACAGGATAATCCAGTCTTATCCAGTTTTCTGTTGATATCTAGGGCGCTGGCCCGCTTTTTGCTAATAGATGCCTGCGCGGGCTGGGTTGAGAATGATGAAGAGATGATTGTACTTTCTAGCGTCTGTTCAAAAACGACTGCCTAAATTCACAAACTGATTTCTGCGGATTCCATGGTTGATGGGGAATTGAAGGATTTTGATGAAGTCGTGTTTAAGAACCTGTGCGCTTGGGCATTTCTGTTAGGCTGTTTCGGTTTTTTCTACTTCTGAGTTTTTTTTTGCTTTAGTTCATTCCAATGTTTCTGTGATGTATACTATCTGATGATTAAGAGAATAAACTTGAGGGGTTTTTAAGCATGCTAAAAGTTCATTGAAAAATCAATAATATATCAATCAATCAATGTTTAGAGCTATCCGAATGAACGGTGTCTTTTGCTTCCCGCGTTTCCACATCTCGTACTAATTTCGGAATTTCATCCAATAACAAAGGGGTGTTCATTGATCTTCCGTGTTTCTCGAATGCACGTCGACCAGCGGTTCGGACTAACCAGCTAGATGATATTCCGGCTTCATGATGAGCAGAAGTCCAGTCATCGCCCAGTTTTCTGAAAAATTGAGTTTTCGAGAAAGTTTTTATTCTGGAGCTGCTCACTTTTTTGCCCAGTAAAGAAATAGTCCTAAACTTCCTGCAGTAACGTCTCCTTGTCCACCACAACGTCGCAAACTGGAGTCTGTCGAACACTTTGAAACTGGAAAATGTATTTGTTCTTATTTGATCTAGCCGATGAAAACAATTATAAGACTTCATTGCTATTATGGCAAGCAGTGTTTTTTCAAAAAAGCAAGTGCTGGTCGAAGATCCGACAACTGGACGGCCCAGATATCTCACTTCGAAAACTACCGTATAAATTTAATTGCTACCTTAAGATTTATCGAATTTTATAGATTTCCATCGATTTTCAGCGATTTTTCTTGCTCTTCTTTGAAAAAATAATCCGTTAATACCGAATAAAATTGATGCAACTTGTAAATGAATAAACATTTCTGAATTTTCTTACGGTAACAATTAAATTTATACGGTAGTTTTCTTTGTGAGATATCGGGGCCGTCAAGTTGTCGGATCTTCGGCCAGCACTTGTTTTTACACTAATTGCTATAATAGCTTCTTCGGTAATTATTTCTATCCTCACCTTCTCCATTTGGCGTGACAACCAAATCGACCTCTCCCTTCATGTATATTGTTACATCCATTTTTCTACTCAATTCGGCTGCTAAGTGTTGCAATTGAGTTCGGTCTTTAACGCTCAAAACATCCTCTTCCCCTAAGGCTGATTTACAGAGACGGGAAAATTCGACAATGTTTGGAGTGAGTACGGTTGTCATCATTTGACGAGGGAAGTGCTCAATGTGTTCGGAAACAAACCAGAGACCATCCTGAAAATAAACTTTCTAAGCTACCGTAATTCCTGACTCTGTCTTTTTTCCGCGGCCGATTTTTTTTTGCGAAAGAAAGCTTTGAAAATGCGACCGCGCAAAGTATGTCTAGCAAAACCAGCTTGAAAAAACGCAAACTCCCCGCACGCTTTTATTTTGCCGCACGGTTTCATCTGGCCGCGGAAGAAGAGCATTCGACCGCTGTCCGATATGGCTGGGGGACTCTGGCCGGGAAGTACAAGAAGAAATTGTTAGTCTCGTGGAAGAGGAAAAAAAGGCCGCGGCCGCGACAAAGTTGTAGTCAGAAATGGAATCGAGAGAAGAGATCGCCTTTTCCCGATCACTCGTTCATAATGAGGTTATAGTTTTACAAGACAACTCACCCCATCGATAACGAAGGGCACTTCCTGATTCTTCACGAACTGAAACAACTCTAGCATTAACGGCCAAATCGTCGGATTACGTCCCAATCCTGGTCCAACAACAATCGCATCCATTCGGGACAATTTCGGAATGATTGATGATGCATTCATTCCGGGGTGAACAATCAAGTCCGGTGAATATCCTTTGATCACCGGGGCAGCGTCTGGAGCGCAGAAAACGTGGATCAGGTCAGCACCGAGGCGAGAGATTGACGAAGCAGCATAGTAGGGCGCGCCTGTGTATTCCATGGAACCTCCAATTACTGCAATTTTCCCGCAATCGCCCTGAAGAATAGAGGTGCTTATGGACATTTCGATCGTTTGAACCTCTATTTGAAAGGTTCTTTTCTAATTAGTTATTTTCTCACCTTTCGTAATTGTGGTGTCAATTTTGGTAATAACTTAAGAAAATGATCCATTATTGACTTCGATATATGTGAATGTACCTGAAATTGCATTTGTCATGTTTTATTGTTTGCAATGTCATCTAGATCTAGAGCAATTGTGACCAGTTCAATTCGAAAAAAAATTATTGTCGAAAAAAGTCGAAAAAAAATTGACAAGAAAAAAAACGTCTCGTGTGGAAATTCCAATAGATAATATGAAAGAGACGAGAAAACAGAAAAGAAAGAAGGGGCTTCATTGAGTGGAAAACAGATGATCCCAGTAATTCTTTACACGTACATGCCAGTTCTATGGTCGATCAAGAAAAAAAAACAAAAACACGGGGAGAAACAAGAGGGGATAGAAAGAGAGAAAAACATGATAGCTATGTTACATAAAGTGGTCATTGTTCAATTTCACAACCGATAGATCTTATTATTGTTCTCAACTGGTATGAATATACAACCTGAATATATACAATCTGAATCAAAAAAAAACTTGAACAGAAAAATGAAACATGATCAAACCGTAATCAATTTTTTGAAAAGTGATTCAATTATTTTAGTTTAATTGTCTAATACCTGATATCAACAGTGAGAAGAGTGAAAAAAGGGAAAAGATAAAAATAAGCTGGTTAGGAGATGAGTAGACGAGGAGAGTGGTGAAAATATCAAACAGAGAGAAGGAAAAGAAACCACTTCGTTTTACGGCCGTTTTCTAATTTCCGTTGTTGTTTTTTTAATTTCCCGAGTTGCCAAACTAAGAAGAGTGGATGGAACTTGAGCCATGTTAGTTGTGTTTGCTTCTGCAAGAAAACATTGGAAAACAGATTATTTGAACTAATCCCGAAACAACTGAGGGATGCTAAACTGCTATGGGGATGCTTTTTTGCTATATATCAACTTCTGTTTTCGCCACTTTTGAAGTCTCGACTGCTATGGCTATAAGTTGAGTAATTGTCATCTTTTGCCGGCCCTCAAACGTACTTACAATTTATACAAATGAGAAAAGTTAGATTGGCGCAGACGGCTTCTTGGCAAAATACTGGAAGGCAGCCTGAAAAGTAGGAGAATTATCTTTGCAAATGAAGAAATAAAAACTCTTACTTGTAAATAGTTGGATTCAACTTTAGGCGACGACGGTCTGAGTGTTGATTCATCGGAAATGTTGGCAGATGGAGATTCAGAACCGCTCGATTCAGATGGAGATGCTTCAGTAGACCTCTTTAGAACTGGCAGTTGTTCCAATTTATTCTGCGAAATTAGAAAAATGTGTGAGTGAGAAGAATGCATTAGCATATAACTTTTTGATAAGAGGGAACAAAAAAAGGGGAGGGAGCTGTCGAAAAGAAAATAGTCGAAGAGTTTTTGACTATTCAGAATTTATTCTTCTTGGAAAGAAATAACTAACCTTGGTTGATGCAGAGTAAATCTCTGGATTTTTGAAAACATCTTCTTTCTCTTCCTCTGACTTTTCCGCCCTAACTAACGTGTCGCCCATCCGGACAAATCCCAATTGCTCGACCTCTTGGTTCAATTCTTCTATCAACCTTTTACAAGATTTCGTCGTTCTCTTCATCCGATGCTGGCTCTCTCGAAATTCTGGAGCCAAGAAATGCATGGATTTATCCATTGAATTTCTAGAATGCCCTTTCTGCAGCAGATACTTGTTAACGATTTCTTTCATTTCTTGGAACGGTTTTTCAAGAAGATCCACACATTCTGAAATCGTATTTTGAAGACGTTGGTAGTCAGAACGAAGTTGGTTGAGAGACGCCGCCAAATCCATCGCCTGTTGTAACTTCGACTTTCTACTTATGGATTGAGACTCTGGAGGTTTGAAAATTTGTTTCATCATATGATTTCTCCGATTTAAACAATGTTGTATCAATTGTTGAGAATATACATGTGTCGTGAGAATAGCCGTTTTGTCATGGAAGAAATATGACTCGATTTCTTCTCTCATTCCAGGCAAGTCGATATCATCCAACCGCAAATTTTCAGATTCTTTCGACAATTGTTTTGCAATAGATTCAATGTTCATAGCAACTTTTGTATGCCTTTCCAGTTCTTCTCTTGCTTGTTTTGCTTGTTGAATACAGTGATCCGAAATGGTTTTGGCTTTAGGGTTCGCTTCATCGAAAAGCATGACTGGAACAGACACCATATCCACGTAGACGGCAAAACGGGAGGTGGTTTGAACACGTTCGAACTGGCCAAGCTCCTCGACTAGCTGCAAGTAAAGGGTGTATTTTATTTTAGTGGGGGAGAAATTGGCAAATACTCATACGCTTTCATCTTTTGCTATTGCTCATATGCTAGAATTTTCTCTTTTGCTATTTTCCGTTTTCTCCTATGCTATTTTTTTGATAATACTATACCCAAAAAATTGAATTTCTAGTGGTTTTCTCAGTTGCTATAGCATTGATTTTTCGCTATAGATTTTCTCTTTCGCTATTCTACTAGCAAGTGAGCTATTTATAGCAAATGAAACATGTTTCTAGCAAAAGATCCACGTCCCTAGAAATATCATCTTTTTGGGAATTTGCATATGATCATTACTTCATAGCACAAGAGCAACCATAGCAAAAGAGAGAATTCTAGCATATGAGAAATAGAAAATGATCAGCAAGCAAGTGAGTATTTGCCGAAGAAACTTACCAAAGTAAACTGGGTTGCCAGAATAGAAGCAGCTTTGTCAAACAAGTCTCGGTATTCATCCGTCTCTGTGAGGATGCTCAACCCATCGTAACATTTCCTAATTCGAACTTCCATCAACTTCCGATCATTCATGTCATCTTTCTCTCTATAGTCCATGTTTCTTGGAATGATTTTGCGAATGAAAACTTCTTTGCTTTGTGGAACCACCAAATATTCATCATCCGGGAGGTCTTTCACACTCTTCTCATCACTTTTCACGTATTTTGAAGATGTTGTAGAGAGGAGAAGTAGGTCTGTGTTTTCAGAATAACCAAGACAGCTAGATATGCTTGGCACACTGAAATCCAAATCTGCAACCTCCGACATGTCGGTATGGTCTACAATGCACATTTGGTCAATTGATAGAAATGTTCTTCGTTTTCCATTTCTCATTGCATTCGCAACTTTCGAGTAGTATTCGATGGAAGGCTTGTGGAAGAAGTTTCTCAGAAGGCACGTCATGGTACATATCAGCCATTTTGGATAACGAGTAAACTTTGCAGGAAGTTCAGTTACTTGTTGGAAATCATAGCCTGTTCCTTGATCTTTAGGTTTTATCAACATCGCAATCGCATCAGGATGTGCAGTTAACTTATTGACTGCCTCATGATATATTCTTCTGTTATTTTTATCATATTCGAATGGCAACTTTCCGGTAGCACAGAAATAAAGAGTACATCCGAGAGACCATAAATCACATTGTTCCGTGGTGTAGGCAGTTTGAGTTAACCAGCTGTGCCGGTTTTGATCCATCAGAGGACTAACCATCTCCTTTGCAAGGGCTGGATGCTGAAAAGTTTTATTTTTGAAAATATGTTTACAAATAGCCTATGATTATTCACAGGAAATACTCAACTGCTATGAACCTCTATTGCTAGTCCTCAACTGCTATGGGGGTGATCAACTGCTTGGTTGTCTCTGCTAGTGTCTCAACTGCTATAGCCATAGCAATTGTGACATCGGAAGTTGCGGAAATAGCAGCTGATCCATAGAAGAAAAGCCAAATATAGCAGTTGAGCACTTGCCGCATTTTCATGAATCCTAACTCACCAACAAATTAGGTGTTCCAACCAACGTCCTCATCTCGTTCTTTTCTTCTAACAGCTCTTTACTGCATCCCATATCACATAATTTGAATAGATGTGTAGATCGTCTACCACGTGTTGGTGTACCGGGAAAGATAAGAATGTTCATATGTTTGATGTCTCGATGAGCAATATGATGTTCCCGAAGTGCTGAGAGAGCCATAGCTGGAAACGAAACGGTTTTCAAAAGAATTTACGAAGCTTAACTTACAGCAATCAACAACAAGATCGATAAGAACGTTGCTCGATAGTCCTTTATGGTTTTCTGGCCTTTTCATCTCTGCCTCCAAACTACTTTTCGCATATTCCATTGCAAACGAAACAGTCTCCGGAGTTACTGATCCAGGTGTGTATTGTGTGAAAGTGCTTCCAATAATCTGTACAATGTTTTGCGCTTTTTTCAGTTTTTCCAGTATCTCGATCTCCCGTTTTATTGCATTGATTTCGACTTTTTTACATGCTGTTTTAACCGCAACTTTTCTTCCGGATTCAGTTCTTCCTTCGTACACTTCTGAATATGCTCCTTTCCCGACGATTTTATCGTTGAATAAAGTGTATGTCTCGCCGGATACACGAACAACTGGATAGGATTTATGTTGGATGGGAGGAGCAGCGGAGGTGGGAAGCATGCTAAAAAAACAATTATTAAAGCGGTGAAAGATGAAAAAAATAGCGAAAAATAGGGGTAGAATCGGGGGTCGCACGATTTCAGATGGTCATATTGATGAAGAAACTTCATTGCTTTTTTCAAAAGATCAATTGCTATCTAACAACAGAGGTATTCTTTTTTATTACGCTTAGCAAGAACTTGAATCATAATCGATGATTTTTTAAAAATATAGCAAAAATTATATTGAATCTTTTAGACCTACTAAAATGTTAGTCTAACGACAAGAATTGAAAAAATTCCTACGTAGGAAGTATCATGAACGTACGAAAAACAGTTAATTTAACTCAGTGACGAAACTATTTCATAGACTTAGCAATCAATATTTCACAATGTGTTTACAACTGAAAGGTGGTGTGAGAACAGATGATAGGAGAAAGAGAGAAAAAGAAAATAGGTGTTGGACACTTGTGATGAGGACGCCTTTTGCACGAGTTTGAATCGAAGAATTATCAACGGAATTCATTTATTTCTGAAACGAAAAAATCAATAAGTAAATACAGTGAAAGACATGAGGGAATCAGAAAAAGCAACTATTCGCAGCTTTTGAAGTTACAACAAATACAAGTAACAGTTGAGAAATGAACCCATGAGTGAGAAACCAGGAACAAAGAAAATACAGCAAGAAAGAGATAATTATTCGAACTCCATCATCTCCTCATCGGTAACATAACCGTTCGTCAAACTGTTGAGCGAATCAGAATCTAATTCTACTATTTGACCTGATGAGCCGGGCGATGAAACTGGAGAACTCCACGAAGAGCCAATGTCACTGAGATCAGAGGCACAGTTCAGATCGACTATTCCGGTTGTTTCTTCTTGATTGTTCTGTTCCTCGTCCACCATTCCCTCATTCTCTATGATTCTCGTTTTGACTTCTTCGGCCAACTGATCCGCCTCATCGTCATCGATTTCTTGGATACGGCCAGACATATTGAAGTCGTTTTTCGGTGAGACAAGTATTTTTGGTTGCCAAATAGCGATCTCATCTCCTCTCAACTTTTCCGGCCTGAAAATGGTTGAAAATCTAATGTTTAGTGCGGAAAGTTGGTGAACTTACTTCGGCAAGAACTGAATATCGGCTTGTTTGTACTTGTCTAGATATCTCTGTAAGGTTCCATCTAATCGAATCTTTTTCGCCACAGCCGGCTCGTCATCAGGCTCAACAACAAGCGGGCCCGAAGTCGTTTCGGTATCCTCGTCGATAGAAGGAGGCGTGACGATTTCGTCCATCTCTTCATCAGATGATGATTCACTGAAACGTCATATTTGAGGAAACTGGGAGATAAAACATAGTCCACTGAGGTAACGAGCATTTCATAAGGCAATGTTCGTTGACTTTTTATCCCCCGTTTGATGATAAGTATGAAAACTTACAGATTCATTGGCAATGGCTTGTCATTGGAAATCGAGAAATTTTCTAGACATGCACTAATTCGGTCAAATCGTCGCTTGGCTCTTGGTGGAACATATTCCATATCCTGAAAAAAGAAACAAATTTCAAGAGTCTATTGATTTCGAAGAGTTTGCTCTTGTTCAGAGAGTAAAAAAAAATGTTCAAAGCACTCGATTTCAACCAGTTTCCGTTCTCAAATTTTCGGACTTTCAAAATAATAGTTACTCGGGAACTTTGTCTCAGTTGATCATAGTTCACAGCAGAAGGAGAATTTGCGCAAAAAGTTAAGAAGGTAATCTGATTGGAACCAAAATTTACGGGTAACGCCTCGTGCTGCGAGAGTGGGGAGCGACACACCACAGTAGAGATTAAGCGGAAGTAAGAGAGTGCAGACATTCAATGAATTGCACGGTCGGCGCCACATTTGACGACATAGTGTTTTGTTTTGATGTGTTCCCAAAACGAAACGACACTTTTTGAGAAAGTTTTTTGGCAGGAGAAACAAAAAGGAAAAGAGTCAAAACAAAAACAGGAGATTTTTGCTACAATCTTCACGACAAACTGCACAAAACTTTCCGAAAATCCAGGAACCTAGAACGATTTGAGAGCGATCGAAAATAATAATAATTGACATGATTCAGTTATGAGAGGCACCTCCAAAAGCGGGGAAGGGGTTGTAAGCGGGGAATCATAAGCGGAGAAAAATAGGCGGAGCTTAAAAACTTGCAGCCCTGGCACGGTAATTTCCAGTGCAAAACAACATGCGCAGGTTGCGCTTTTTAAGCTCCGCCTATTTTTCCCCGCTTTTGGAGGGGCCTCAGTTATGAACAAAACTTGAATATTTAGCAACAGATTTATAGCTCCTGAAAAAGTTGCTCGAAGTTTTTCTGGCAAATTTTTTTCGTCAGGATTTTCGCTACATTTGTTTATTAGAAAACGGAACGTCAGAGAAAGCCAAATAGCATTAAAAACGATAAATAATTTTTATTTTCTATTCCAGCAATTCTATTTTAGAAGTAACTCATTGCCGGTATCACCTCAAAATACCATTACTCACCATTTCGAACTCGACAGGAAAAGGTCGTTTTCCGTTGGGCTCACGCACATAATAAGTCATTTCTTCATCACTATGTTGTTGATGTGGAGCTGAGTTAAAGTTGCAAAAA
Source organism: Caenorhabditis brenneri (assembly GCA_000143925.2). NCBI lineage: Eukaryota > Metazoa > Nematoda > Chromadorea > Rhabditida > Rhabditidae > Caenorhabditis > Caenorhabditis brenneri. The sequence goes on from GL379856.1 coordinate 103,487, forward strand.
CCTTGATTGGCAAAGCCATTGAAATTGTTGGTGAGTTGTGTCATTTTTCTGAAAAAAAGTTCTACAATCATTTTTTAATGCATGTTGTAATAGAACGACTGAGGTGTAAGAAAGAAGAAAAATAAGTACAACGTTGTACTAATAAGAAATCCAAGAACAAAAAAGGAACAAAACATTATTATTCAGCAAAAAGGTAATTAATTGCTGCGCTGATTAACCTATCAAAATCTTGATAATCGTGTGGTTATGTTAAAAATTTTTGCAAAAAAAAATTGAAATGCGTTCGTACAAAAATGAGTCAAAAAATGTAAAAACTGTCATAAAATGATGAGCTATGAATTTTACGTCGAACAATCGGTGGAAAATGCAAAAAAAATACGAGTAGAATTGAAAAAGCAGAAAATCAAGTGACGTATTCGAAATCTTACAAAATGGCTTTAATTGATCTAACTGGGAACCTAGTTTACTACCCTACTTTTCGGGAAGATGCCGGATTGTTCTAGAAGTTTCTGTCTTCTCTTTTCCGCGCAACAAACCCATACCACGTGGAAGAGACGTAGTGTTAATAAGATGAGACGCAGATAGTGAAAAGATGAGGCACAGACACAGCAAGACAATGTATATTCGACGGAAGTTTCGAGAAAGACGGAGAAAGGCATACAAAGATCTAGACTTATTCGGGAAAGTATTCTGTCAGCCTATGTTTGCAAAATTAGTTTTTTCTTCAATTAAAAAGTTAAAAACGTAAAAAAAAGCAATCGCAATTGGGTTGAACAAAATAATTAAAATCGAGTAAAAATCACATTAGCGAAAAAATTTCATTAGAAAAATAAGAAGCGAATTAGAATGTACTAAAAATGTTTCAGAAAATTCTGGAAAAAAAATTGGTCATCCACTATGCGCCTTTAAGACAGTATACAAAAAGGAGAGAAAAATTGCGCGAAAAACGAAATGGGGATTTGCACGAGAAAGTTCAGTTGTTTCTCCTCAATTGTTTCCTTCCTTATTCGTCGAAATTTGTTTTTACTGAATCGATAAGTTTCTCTAGAAACGTTCAATCTCGCGCGAACAAACGCAGCTTCTCCCACAAGGCTGAAATATGATGTTGTTCCATATGTCTTCAATATTTTTATTCAAACGGAACAAAGGTTGTTGCATTAGCGTCGATGACCTCTCGCCAGCGAATTGGAAGTTGAAAGGTTCTCGAAGAACTCCGGTGTTTTTGAGCAATGGCAGAATGAAAAAAGTGTCAAAGACCTATGGAAAAAATACGAAAACTCCTGAAAATTCATTGAAATTTCCTGGCAAGCCCCGGCCCTATCTTGCTCCAAATTGACTTTTATGTACCAATTCAAACGCTTAACACATTTTCACTGCTTTTTATATCGATTACTTCTAACTTTCAACTTCATAGATCCATATAAGTTGGAGCACCTTTCGAGGCAATCTTGTTTTCAAAGTGAAAATCGTCTCCTTGTTTTTCAATTCGACTGCCAAATGCAGTGATCTTCTTCAATTTTAGAACTTTCTCGATTGTCATCATTTTTCTCCTAAATTTTTTGTCATCACTTTCGATTCCAACATACACGCTGCTTTGTCTCTCTGGTGTCAATGCTCTCTTGTTCTGTTCGCATGGCGCCTCTCCACCTGCAGTCTACTATATATACCACACTTGACGACTAGTTTTCGATAAAACGCTTTTCATTCGTTGTTTTTCCTTTTCTATCGTGGCCACTTTCAGCGATAACTTTCCAATTTTCAGGTAGAAAACTCCGCTTAAAAAATGGCCCTGAAACTTTCATACTTTGACATCCGCGGACTCGCCGAACCAATTCGACTTCTTCTCGTCGATAAGCAAGTCGCTTTCGATGACCACCGCATCTCGCGTGATCAATGGGCTGAGATTAAACCGAAAATGGTAAGAATTCAATTTAGCTGCTGTGTAATAGTATGCATTTCAGATCTTCGGACAAGTTCCATGCCTGCTATCAGGAGACGAAGAAATCGTTCAGTCTGGAGCTATTCTTCGTCATCTTGCTCGAGTTCATGGTAAGAATTACTTTTGGTAGTTTTTTTTCTGAAATTTCGTGTGATCTTGAAAAATCTACTAGTTGCCTAGGCGAAAGCCTAAATTGAACAAAATCAATATGTTTAGTCATCATTTCGAATCGAACCTATATTAATTGAAACTAATTGAAAAATTTTTCAGGTCTCAACGGCAACAATGAAACGGAAACCACCTTCATCGACATGTTTTTCGAAGGACTCCGTGACTTGCACAACAAATACGCCCAGATGATCTATGGGAACTACGAGAACGGAAAAGAAGCCTACATCAAGGACACTCTTCCAGGAGAGCTCGCTCGTCTCGAGAAACTCTTCCGTACGTACAAGAATGGAGAGCACTACGTTGCAGGAGACAAGGAAAGCTACGCAGACTATGTTCTTTTCGAAGAACTTGACATTCATTTGATTCTGTCGCCAACAGCATTGGATGGAACTCCAATTTTGAAAAAGTTCCACGAGAGATTCGCCGAGCGCCCAAACATCAAGGCGTATCTCAATAAGAGAGCCGCAGTCAATCCACCAGTCAATGGTAATGGAAAACAATAAACTATTCTCTTTTCTTTTGTATTTATTTTTTATCATTGATTGATAAAATTATATCATTTTCACAATTCCTCCTGCGTCTAACTTTAGTCTAAAGCATCGTACCAGAGCCAGAAAGTGCGCGTTGTTCAGCGGAAAAGGCTCACGCTGAGTAAAAAAAAGTTTTCAAAGTGTTCAATAGCTTTTATTTGAATCAAACTACCCGTACACCCAGGCTTTAAAAAGGCATGTTAACAAGAAACATTAAATGATTGATGGTTCAGCCTCAATAGGCACACCCGTTACGATTTCAGAAATGTATTTAATAATATGAGACTTCTGTATATCGAGTCATCGCTTCATTCTGCATAGGAGACGCCGTGTACCACGTTTCGCCATCCGGTAGTGTGCTGCATTGGGGTTGGAACTGGAAATTGCAATTGAATAATCATAAGTTCAATAATTGTTTTGCGATGCGATGCTATCGCTTCAATACCATAGTCGGGTAGATACTCAAGTGCTATGGAACTCTCGCGCTATTGCTCAGGTGCTACAGGGTGATCTTGTGCTATGTAGCATCCTGAGAAATAGCACAAGAGTTCCGTAGCAATTGAGTATTTTACGAAAAAGTAAAATAGACTTACAGCATCAGAACTTCCTGCATCATGCTGGTACTCGGGACTCAAATAATGCAAACTCGGCGGCGTCGTGTGTGTAGTCCCCATAAAATGTTGTGGAGACGGAGAAGACGTGGATCCATCTGACGGTGGTGGAGTCAAATGAGTGGAGTCATTAGATGGAGGCTCTTTTTTGACTTTGGGCTGTTTTTTAGTGGATTTGTACGTGGCGCGTGCGGTTTTCCGGGTTGGTTGAGAAATCGGTAAGTTTTGGAGCGGATGAAGAGACATTTCCTGTGCGAAACTCATTACGGGGTGATAGTTTTTGATGATTTCTACGATGTTGTGGTGATGATTTAATTGAGCAAGTTGGCGAGCACAGTGGTCCTGTAACAGAAACATATAAGACTGGGAAACACTGAACTGCTATGAAATCTACTGCTATTGGGGTGATCAACTACTATCTTGTAGCTGCTAGTGTCTCAACTGCTGTATTTGTCTTTTCTGCTATGGATCAACAACTATTTTTGCCACATTTGATGTCTCAACTGCTATGACCATAGCATTTGATTAATAGCAGAAGAGCCAAATATAGCAGTTGAGTATTTTCTATTTTCAATGGAAAAAACGGGGTAATGTTATAAAACTGTCTATCAAAATTTGATGCGAATTCAAAGTATTTTCTTACCCAGACATCACAAGCTTCGATACTTGCACCATGTAGAAGCAGACTTTTTACAGAATTCTCATTTCCTTCTTTTGCTGCTAACATAATCGCTGTCCTGCCCTCCTCATCCTGTTTGTCTTTATTCGCATTCTGAGAAATCAAAAAGTCAAGCATCTGAACATTGTCAGCAAGAGCAGCATAATGAAGTGCAGTTCGTCCTCTGTAAATCTCCGAGTCTTTACGTGACGCTCCATCTGAATCCACTTTCGCTCCATTTGCAATCAGAAGTCGTGCCATTTTGACTTGTGATGGTCCATATTTCGATGCGATAATCATCAGAGCAGTTTTACCCTCTTTATCCAATTCCTCCATATCTCTTAGAATCCTTTTATCAGTCAGTAGGATCTCCATCATGCGGACCTCTTGATTGGCAGCAGCCACGTGGAGCGCGTTTCGGTCAAATCGATTGAAAATGGTGGGATCTGCACCAGCACGAAGCAGTTGAACTGCTAATTGGGTTCTCCTTGCACAAACTGCTAACATGATTGGGGTATTCTCGTCACAGTCAAGAACATCAATTTCGGCTCCGGCAACAATGCACTTTTTGGCTTCCTGGATAATCAACTCCTCACCTTTTCCAGAGTTGTTGTCTGCGAGAAAATGAAGAATAGTTCGACCATATTTCGCATCTTTGTATTTAACCGTTTCGGAAGTGATAGGAAAAGAAATAGGATCAGGTCCATATGCCTGTTGGAAGATTTCCGATGGAGGAGCTCGAGAGGTTCCGTTTCCGTTGATATCAAAGCATGGATTTGGCTGCGTATAGAACTGATTGTATGATTCTTCGTCTCTGTTTGAGACAGCAATCGAAACGTAATCCGTACAGTGTCGTTTTGCATCGTAGTACCCTTCCAGTAGAGTGTGTTGGCTGAGGTTCATGGTATGAGCTCTTTTCTCATTCTCCATCGGCGGGATCCATACTGGAGCGCTGATCATTCTTCGTTTCCTTGTTCGATTCTTGTGAATTGTCAATGTTCCAGCAATTGCTACGACTACAAGACATCCAACACAAATCCAAAGGACAGTGTTGCTCATGTGGTTATTAGAGAAACCTCTTTCAGGAGGGCTTGCAACCAGAGCCTCTGAAATCGGTACTCCAAACGAGTTGATTCCTTTTTTCGCCAGTCTTGCAGAAATGATATCGACAACTGTCTGGGAGTCTTTGTAGAGGCATTTTCCCTCCACACAATTTTCCTGCACTTCCAGGTAGACAACAACTCCACTGACGCTTCTAACTTTTCGAATTCCTTCTTTCTGCTCCGCAAGCTTTTTCATATCGATTTGGACTCGGTCTTTTTCAGATTCTCCGTCCCATCCGAACACTAATGGTCCATACTCGTCTCGCTGAAGTGTGACAGTTGCCCGGAGAACTGAACTGATCTCTATCAATGTGATCCCTCCGCGCAACTGGAATTCTGATGGATCCATTTGTATCGCGATACGAATGTTGGAAATGATTTTTGTGGAGTTCATGTTCTCGCAATCCCCTCCATCATATCCACATCCAATGGTGTTGCATTCGGGATCACAAATTCCATTTCCAAACCTTGCAGCACAGTACTCTCGGATTTTAGGGGGACAACGGACGATGGCAGGTAGGCAATCCATTCCATCATACAGGCATTCTTCATTATTGCATGCTTGATTACATTCTCCGTTTGCAAAAAGGTCTGCGCACATATTTCCATATCGGCACTTGGAGAATGGCTCCCGTTTCCCGGAGCAATCTCCGCCATCAAATTTACAGACGGCGTAGTTGCAGTCGGCGTCACAGTTTCCGTCATTCGCTCGCTCCCAACACTTTCGTTTCTCGCAGACAGAACGGAGAAGGCTGAAAACAGGGATGATGAAAATGTTCTTGTTACATGCTACTTACTTGTCTTTCTCATTGAATACTCCCAAATCAATCTTCTCCTCGCATTGGGCACCAGTAAATCCATATGAACATTCACATTTTGAAATTTTTCCAACTTGAAAACATACTCCGCCGTTTTGACATGTGCTGAAAATTTTTTAGTGTATGCAATTGGAATTATTGTCATGGTGTATTTTCCTAATAACAAGTCCGGTCTGGTCTGGCTGGTTTGGCCCGATCCGGTCCGGTCCGGTCTGGCACGATCCGGTCTAGTCCGGTCTGGCCCGATCTGGTCTAGTCCGGTCTAGTCTTTTCTGGTCCGATCCGGTCTAGTCCGGTCTGGTCCGGTCTGGTCCGATTCGGTCTAGTCCGGTCTGGTCCGGTCTGGTCTAGTCCGGTCTGATCCAATCCGGTCCGGTCCGATACGGTCTAGTCCGGTATGACAGTAAATTTACACAGTAAATTCCAGGATATTACCTATTGCTACACAAAAACAGCTTCTCGTTTTCACAATTTCTTCCATAAAACCCTGCTGGACAGTCGCATGAATATGAATCATGATTTTGATGACAAATTCCTCCGTTTCCACATGGATTTTCGCGACACAAATCTGAAAAATCCCTTGTCAAACAATGTTTCAAACAAATCTATCCACCCACCTTTCTTTTGTTCACAAATATCCCCATAAAACCCTGGTTGACATAAACACACATATCCAATTTGTGCATCCACATCAATGCACGTGGCATTGTTCATACATGGATCCGAGGAACACCTGACATCATCCGTTGATATTGCTTTTCTTGAAATTTCGCATTGATTGCCAATAAAGTCTGGAGGACAGACACAGAATCCACCAAGACATTTTCCTCCATTGAAACACGTTGCTCCTTTTCTGGAGCATATGCCAACAGTCCTCTCGATATCACATCGAATACCACCGTATCCCGGTGGACACTCCTTTTCACATCGTTTCCCAATGAATCCAATTTTACACTGACAAACTGGAGAATGATCCGATGTGTGGATACACTTCCCTCCATTTTCACATTGGATTCCTTGACACATGTCCAGAGGAACGTCACACCATTTCCCACCAAATCCACGTGCACAGTCACAACGGAATGTTCCAGGGAGGTTAACACAGGTTCCATTGTTCATGCAAATATTTTCTGATTTGCATTCATTTATGTCGGTGTCACAGAGCTCTCCTTCGTAACCCGGGTCACAATGACATTCGAATGATTTTTCGGATAATGGACTATCGATGCATTTTCCAAAATTGCAAATTCCTGGGATTGCAGAGCAGTCGATGTTCTCACAGTATTGTCCAGTTCTTCCTGTTGGGCAGTCACAGTAGTATGAATCCACAGCATTGATACACTTTGATCCAGCACGGCAGTTGTTGTTAACACAATTATCTTTGCCTTCGTCACAAAACGAGCCACTGTATCCATCATCACAAAGACAGTGAATCCCATCAGGCAATGCAGAACATTGTCCGTGGATACAGGGATGGTTTTCACATGGATCTCGATGGTTTGTGGAGAATTCACATGAAGAACCGTGGTACCCTGGAGGGCAAATACATCGGGAAGAGCTTATGTCACAGTATCCTCCATTTTGACAGTGACCACTTGGAGCATTTTGGTTGATATCTAGAAAAAATACAATTACAGTCAAAAATGATTTCTGGGGGTCACATATAGCCTGCTTACTAGTTTCTAGAAGCCCGAGGGAAGTCATCTCCCTTACGAGAATGAAAAAAGATGACGGCTGTGCGCGTCTGTCTGTATGACAAGATCAAAAAGTTGCCGCAGCAAAGAACTCATTACATTTCGGACTAATCGAGGTCTTTGAAACTTAATACCGCATCTTGTTAGTTGGTTCAATGCGAAAAAGGAAAAAGTTTGAAATCTCTCCAAAACTTTGTTGTATCTGTTTCTCACACCCATTCGTCTCCTAATAACATCTTCACACCTCATTAAACAACCACCTTGTTCAGGACAACTTGATGTCAACCTTATTATCTACAGATGGAACAAGACAATGTACGCAACAAAAGTTTCTATTCGAGAGTTCCGTCTACCCATGACAATGTGTATATCTGTCTGTGTGTCTGCGTGTCTATCTGTCCAGCATATCGCTGAATAACTTTCGATCCCCTGACCGGTTTGGTACCATATTTGACATGTGGAAATGGGTCACTCTTCAATTCTATGTTAGTTGAAGCTCGGATTACTGTAGGATTACGGTAGCTACAGTAACCCCCTTTTTTTGAAAATGTGCTCGGAATGAACTTCCATTTTTTGCATGGAGTATCTACGAGACTGCAATAGTACCCAAATAAAAATGGTGAAGATTACTGTAGGATTACGGTAGTTACAGAAAGCCGAAAACTCCACTGACGAGTACCCTACAAGAATAATTCCGGAAAAAAATGGCGTTTTCTAGAAGAGTCTTCCCAAATACGATTATTTTGGCGGGAGCTTCAAAAATCGAACATTTTGGCGGGAATTCGAAAATTCAATAGTTTTGACGGCCTGACATTACTTTAGATTCCCACGACCTCTAAATGACCCAAATGCCAAACCATCATTCACTCAATTATACACTTTTTCTCAGCCCTCGATGATTCACCCTTCACCTTTCATACAGTCATCATGGAGAAAAAATAACATGGCATGTTTTGGAAGACAATACACAGTAACCCTTGTTAAACTAACTACATGGGTAATCCGAATGACTAATACGTTTGCTCGCTTGTTGTGGACAGAGGAATTCTGATGCAATGACTACTTGATAATTACAGGGCGCTTGCTATATTGTTTGCTGAGATTACTTACCTCCGTATCCGATTGAGCAATCAAGCTTGGAAGGGAGAAGTATGTTGCCGTTCGTGTCGCAGTCTGAAAATAAGAAGTCGGCTTTAATTTTTTTTTCCATTTCCAAATCATCATCATTTCAAATGAAACATTGAGATTGTATCATCCTCGACAGTTGTCTTAAATCACATTTTGAAGCTATTTATCATGTTTGACACACCTTTCCCATGTCCGCTTCGACACGGATGCTTCAAAAAAAAAGAAACATATGCTCGTTTCTAGGTCACTTCTCCAGACGCCAATACGGCGCCAAAAGTTGTACAGGGATGGGAAAGTGTACTTGAAAAAACCCGCTCCTGGTATTTTTTGAAAAGAAGAAGCGAGCCGGTCTGAGAAAATTCTGTTTTGGTAGCTGGTTTCAGGATTCATCAAAATCCAACAAAGTTAAGGCAAATACTCAGTTGCTAGCAGTTCTTTTACTATTTCTCAGTTTCTAGAATTTGCTCTTTTGCTATAGTGGATCCTTTGCTATCTGACCTTTTTTCATACGCTATCTCCGAAAAAATTGAGTGGCTCAGTTGCTAGTACCATGGATCATTTGCTATGGAATAGCGAGTGAACAATTTATAGCAAATGAGAAATTCATAAGCAACAGAGACAAAATAGCAACTGAGAAATAGCAAAAGGTCTGCTAGCAACTGAGTATTTGCCGCCCGTGATTGGTTTTTTCCCATGATTTCTATATTCCATAACCCCAGCCTGATATCTTCAAACTTTCCAATTATCTACCCAAAAAAATCTTTCTAACAGGAAAAAAACCATGTGTGAAATGACCTAAGCGATCCACCAGACTCTCTTCGGCAACTTCTCAGAGGCTACGCAGAAGATAAATGAGCTAAATCAAAAGAAAGACTGTCCTTGCGGTGTTAGTGACAGACGGTTGGTGGGAAGACGATGAAGAAATATTGCAGAAGAGCGAGCGAACACCATTTTGAAACGCAGCCGAAAAATTTATTTGGAATTGGGAATACGCATCCGTCTACGCATACTTGTGAAATTTCGGCCAGGATAGGCCCAGGCCCGGCCCACAATTTTCGAAGCCCGGATTAAAAAAAATTTTGCATTTTTTCCATAAAATTTTTTACTTTTTTGCTGAGAATTCTTCAAAATAGTGAAAAATGTTCCAAAAACCCGAAACTAATGTTTTTATGTTCAACATAACCCCGGAGTGCACGGCATCTTTTTCCGCTGTTTTGAAATTCGCGGTAGTTTTCCGGGCCGAACGGGCCACCGGACCGGGCTTTGGAAATTCGTAGGAAAGTCCGGCCCGGACCGTCACAAGTATGCGTCTAGGTGTTGAGTAGATATGGTAGGTAACACCCCTGTCACTTCTTTGAAGAAACACAATCCCTCACCCTCTCTGATGATGAATGAACTGGCTGGTGGTCACTTGCCCGCCAAAGGAGGGGCAGCTGATACTACCCGGGGTATTTCATTCGGAGGGTGCAACATAGGGTGACCGAAAGGCCTAAAAATGAGTGATGGTGGTGTTTTGGGCTCTCGTGGGAAAACAGGAAAAGTGACCACCACCGCCCCTCGTTTTTTTCTTTTTTCCGCCCGGAGAAAAAAAAAACGATTCCCAACCTTATGGTGGAGCAAGAAATGATGAATGGCATTGTGGAGATACCACATGTTTTTATGACAATGCTCACCTTTACAAACACATAATGGCTTTTGATTCTCGTTAAAAACACATTTTTGATGGGAAGTGTCGCAGTTCAAATCACATTTCAGTTCACAGAACAGGCCGCCGTATCCTTCATCGCATCTGAAAATTTTGAAAATTGAAATTTTCTCGAAAAAGTTTTCCATGTTTGGAATATCTTCCTCAACCCACTAGCTTTCCCACACCAAGACTTCTCAATTAACCCGTTCTTCTCATCAGCTTTCCCGCTTTCTCCCCCATTTATTCTGCCATCCCGCCACAAAATCTCTAGTTTATGGGCATGGGAAATTCCGAAAAAAAGGCTTGAGAGGAGGTGAGTGACTAATGATCGTTCCCTTATCAATTGTCCTTTTTACAACCGTGTTCCCAGGTCTTGTCGGCATTCATTATCTTAGTAGGCGAAAGAAATCATTGTTACTCTTCAAAAGGGGAAGTTCGCTACTCAAAAAATTTTACTTTTTACATGAATCGAGTCAGAATTTTGTAGAAAAGAAGAACTTGTTTAGAGCATACTTGGAACGGGCCGGGTCTTCCCACCAATTTCCAATGCCCGGTCCGGAGGCCCACCCGGCCCAGAAAATAACCGCGAATTTTGAAAAATCGAAAAAATATTGTTATGATGAATTTTCAGTGAAAAAATGAAAAAATGTTCAGAAAAATTGCATTTTTTTTTCAAAAAAAAAGTTGAATCCGGGCCTTGGGATACGGGTCTTGGAAATTATCGACCGGGCCTCCGGGCCTTGCCGGGTCGAAATTTCACAAGTATGGTTTAGAGGAAGATTCAATAATCATTCTGAACCGAGATATGAGTCATAGGGGGTCAAACCAGGAGTCCCTCTTTCTCTATTTTTACGGGCATAAAGTTCAGTGGCCCCCTTAATATCAACAAAATATATGAACTTTCAGGAGGCCATTGAACTTTATTCACTTGAAAATAAAGAGAAAGGGGCACTGGTTCGACATAGCAGAAGAGCCAAATATAGCAGTTGAGACACTAGCGGTTACCACAGTGCAGTTGATCAGCCCATAGCAGTTGAGTAATAGCAGTAGAGATACATAGAAGTTGAGTATCAACCGAAAAAGTATTATCATACTGCCAATAGATAAAACTTTGCTAATTTTTTTCTTATACATTTGTGGGTTATTCCAATTTTTGAACATTCATAACTTCCACTTTTTTTATTTACTGCACATTTTCTTGTCCTATTACATGTTTTTTATGTGTTCCATCAGTAAAACAAAGATTATGCAATGCTGCTGATTTATAGCGGCATGCCAGTTGATAAGATATGATGTGTTTCCTAGAATAGACACGTGTCCATTTCTTTGTTCCCCCTTGGAGTTAGTTGTTAATAGAACATATTCCCTATGTTTCCCATCGCAAACTTGCGCAACAAGAGAAATGGGCGAGTAATCGGGGGTAGGAGAGAGGACGCCACCTGCGTGGTGTCTCACAAAAAAAACTTTCTTTTTTTGGGGAGGGAGGTATGTGAAAGAGGGAGAATGAGAACATTTTCAAAAAACACCTGCTTCAAAGATTCTCGAGAAAAAGAGTGTTTTGTGGAGGAAGCTTTTTTGGGGAGACTAACCTGCACCAATAAGTTCCATTAGTTGGTCCCCGATGACAATGTCCATGGTGACCGCAGACTAAATCAAGACATGTTCCGGCGTGTAGACTGTGAATAGAAGGGATCAAAATGGTTGCTGCGAAAAGAATGGGAATCAGGAATCCCATTTTTTGACGAATCTTGATGAGCTCAGATATGATTCATGAAGGAAGGTTCTGGAAAAAAAATATTTTCGAATTTTGATTGGAAAATCATAAATCAAGTCATAATCATCAATCAAGTCTATGATAATAAAGTGGGAATACGGTAAGAAAAGAGAAAATGGATGTCCATTGTCATTGGGTGAAAGGAAAAAACAAGAACAACGAGAGAGAGAGAAAGGGTGACAGGTCAGTGGGGTGGACCTGACAGACCACCCTACCCCCCACCACAAACTCCGCCCCCATCAAGCTGTTGCGTCGTCGTCGTCGCCGGGGGTTTTTTTTCGTAGTGAGAAACGAAGAAAAAGAATGATTTTGAAATGAAACGACGGATCAGATGGTGTTGGAGGATGAAGAGAGAAAGAAGAAGAATGATGTGTTGGTGGGAACGGCGGGAAAAATGAAGAGGAAGAATCGAGAAGGAATAGGGTGTGGATGGGAACGGAACAATCATTCGCGGCGTTTTTGAAAAGGAGTTTCTGGTGGACTGTTTTTTTCCCATAGGAGATGTTTGAGGATGACCAGTTTTTCTAGAAGGGTGGTCACCGCCGAAAAAAACTCGGAATTTTCAACAGCTCTGATCACAACATTGAAAAAGGGCTATGCTAGAAAAGGTATGTACAAAAATGGCAGTACATTGAGAACAATTGGAATTATTAGGTTGGAAAGAAAGTTTCTGTGCATTTTTGAAAATTCTTGTATTCGAACGAGAAATGAATTAGAAATCAAAGATGTTGACCATTACTATCTACAACTGTCTGGTATCCAGTTGGCAAGTTCCGGATGCTCTCTGTCCAGAACGCGACATTTTGTAAACCTAAGTAGTCAGTCGACTATTTCTGTAGATCATTGCGATTTTTTCAGTTAATTTTTCCAAGAGGGCGATGCGCATCATCAAATAAATAGTGATTGAAGAGAGCATTATAAAAAGTATGAATAACATGAGTAATGACAGTCCAGTTGGATCAGGCGAGCAAGGTTTTGGTAGTTCTAGTTGTAGACGGACAGGCGTTTGCCTGGAGATAGCGAATCCTATGCTTCTACAATTGAGATTTAGCTTCATTTTTATTATTGGGAATTAGTAGTAGTCGGTTTTCATAGTCTCGCCTTCGGACAGAAGCATCCAGTGATAAACGGTTCGAATGAAACACCCTACAGAGAGCAGTACTTTTATGGATGCAAATCTTGTTTGACGACGTCGGATGGTAGCTCATACAACTGAATTTGATGCTGGTGGTTATTATACAAAACACACTGCTCATTAGAGGTAACCACGCAATTGAGCCTTTGGAAGTGACCGAGAAGAAAGAGTAGTTCAAAAAAGATGATGTCGAACAGAAATAGTTGATTGACTACTTAGGTTCACAAAATGCCGCGTTCTGGAGAGAAAGCATCCGGAACTTGCCAACTAGGTGCCAGACAAATGTAGATAGTAATGATCAACATCTTTGATTTCTGATTCATTTCTCGTTCGAATACAAAAATTTTCAAAAATGCACAGAAACTTTCTTTCCAACCTAATAATAACAAAAATTGGAAAAACAACAAAAAATTAGGTAGTTTTGATTGATTTTCTTCCATACACCCATACACCTAGATGTCATCTAGGACAGATGTGGATGACGTGACGTGAAACAGTAAAGACTGTCGGGGGATTAGTTTTGATACCACTTGAGTCTTGATTCATTATGGCATGGGAAACAGACCAAAAATGTTAGAAAAATAATAAAAATGTCTGTTTTGGCCTCTGTAGAACTGGTTAAAGGAGGCCGAAGGGGAAAAATTGACCATAACTCATATGAAAATATGCAATCCGAGTGACCATAGTTCCAACCGTGAAAAACGACTGATTCTCGAGCTAAGACGTCTTCAAAGTCAAAAATGGTGTAGGCGGTTAAGGTTTTGACCTTTGTGAGTTTGAACCGCACTGAGGTTTTCGTTTTTGTTTTTTTTCGGGAAATATGTTTTTGTTTACTCCGATAACTCATATCACCTTTGAAACCATGGAAGTGTGTTTTGCACTTAGTTTCTCATAAAAATGCATGATCTGCAAGCGCATTGCCGTGCACACCACCACGTCGGATTGCAGAAAAATATAGAAAAAATTCTACAAACTAAAACTACCGTACTCCCATTCACCCTTCTTTAGGTACAATAGGTAAATCTGTGATAAGTAGACCATGTGAGGTAATTTCAGCAGTCGAGAGAGGAAAGTGTTTTGGCACACAAAATCATCGTGTTATCGTTCTATTGCCATTTGCCTAACACCAAAATGAGACACTTGGTGATTAACACACAAAACAAAGAGAATCAGGAGAGGTGGGTTTTCCAAGAAACAGTCTTCGCAGCTGTAGGATACTTGTCCAAATCCGGGCCGGGCCAAAATGGGATTTTTCATAGGCCCTGAGGAAAGAAAACATTCTCAACTTGAAAACACCAATTTTTTAATGAGAATTAGAAATTTTTTCGAAAATTTTTCTGAAAAGTCGAATTTTTTTCTAATCTGGGCCTCGAAAAATTTCCTAAAGCCGGGCCTGATTCAGACAAGTATGACAGTTCATGGAAAAAACAGAGATATTGAATTGAAAAACTACAAAATTTACCTTCCAATCCTAAAAAAATATTTGGTCTTGACAGCACCTCATTCTAAAATTTTCAATCAAGTTTATGGATCGAAATTGAAAATTCAATCACTAAATGTAAAAAGAACAAATTGAAGCTTTCGATTATTTTTTGGGGAAAAAGAATAACGAAAATAATTTGAGTGGGCGGTTTTCTCTATCGTGAAGAATCTGTAGTATCGAGAGAAAAAAGTACGGAAAAGTGGAGGAGGAAGACAAGAAAAAATAAATGTTTGAAAAGCAGAAAAATGGCAGGCCGAAATATTTTGGAACAACATATTGTATATTGATCCTTCATTGCTCTCTACAGACAGGTGGATATGAGTAATGAAGTATCATTGTTTTTGGATTAAGAATGAGTGACAATGGAAGATAGATACGATCAGAAAACAATTAAAAAAATCTTTCAGTAATTATTTCAAACGCACAGATGTAGGTACAATGTCAGAGAGTGTATGACTGAGATATGAAACCATTGAAATACTGTTCTCACAAGGAGATTTATGGAAAATTGTGAAAAAAAACATTCCCTTGTCAGACTTCAATGTTTTCAAAACAAATTGGAAGGATTAGGAGTTGTAATAATAACAAAACAAGTTGTACCTTTTTTTTCAGGTTTTTCTAAATGTTTCTTTTACTTTTCATATTTATTGTGACTATTCTTCGCGAAGAAACTCGCCGATAACGAGAGAGGGAGATTGGCCTAGGTTTGAAGATATTTTTCTAACTAATGTTGTTTTGCGTAATTTCAAACATTAAAGGGGGAGTCCACTCGTCCGTCTGCGTCATCAAATTCAAAATTAAGCCAGCGAAAATTCTGTACCCACCCGCCATGGGGTTCCCCGATCTTCCGCTACAATGAGTGGAGCGCGACAGTTGTCCTTCGGTGCTGAAGTGCAAATTGAACATCTGAACACACATTGTCGGAGACGCCGGGATCTCCGTATAGGACACTGGAGAGACCGCGCGGGAGTTGTTGACTCCTTCACACCAGTGGAAATCCATC
>GL379856.1:119499-166127 GCA_000143925.2 Caenorhabditis brenneri
CCGTGAAAATAAAAGGGAAAAGGGGGCCCCTGGTACGACTCCGCATGGCTCGTATCTCGCTTCAAAATGATTCTCGAATCTTTTGCAAAACGGTTTCTTCTTTTCTACAAAATGCTGAGTCGAATTATATAAAAATGTTGACGAATTCGGAATAGTGGACTCCCCCTTTAAAAAAAGGTTATCCTTTTTGAAAACTCACCAAAGAGATGCCGCTTCTACTCACAAACTGTGACTCACCCTGTTAATGGCATGTTCTTGTTCAATCACTGAGACACCACTACTGCTATGAGGGTTTGATTGAAAAAAAAAAGATGATATTCAATTATCCAACATTTCACTTTTCATGCTCTTTGGCTCAAAAAAATATCATATTTCCTACGTGACGAGGTCGCCGTCTTTTTGTTTTGTTTTGGAGAACGATTTTGAGGTTAACATGAACTTATTCCAAGGGATTACGGTAGTTATATTTACCGTCACATCAAAAAAAAGAGTTCAGAGTGATCAGATTTCTTCAAACTTTTGCTTGTTGTATACATGTAATCCCAATATTCTACAAACAAAAAATGATGAAGATTACTGTAAGATTACGTTAGTTATGTAATTCCATAATACTCTACCGGAAAAAAACTCTCTGACTTCCTATCCAGAACGAACGTCCCTTACTAGAGAACTTGATGTCATATTAATTTTTTTTTGGGCATTGCATTTTATAAAATTGCATGAAGCAGTTTTGGAGAAGGCTTTGGTGCATCAATTCTGAAGAAGGACTCAAAGCGAAGAGCACAACAACGAAGAAAAAGTGGACTGAGACACTGTCAGGACCAGAATGTGAGAATTGCAATGTCTGACACATAACATCATTATGCATCTCAATTGAACTTAATTTGTTTGTCGTCACTCTTGTCTGAGTTCACACTTATCTGACAGTCTTTTTGTCAAAAAGTGACAGGGAACGAGAAGAAAAATAGAGAACATGACAGGACAGGTGCACCTTAATTTAATTGTGGGAAAAACAAACTTTGAGAATACTAACCGATTTCCTGTTTCACGGAGATGTCTCCAACTCTGAAAAGGGAATGTTTTCCCTACGTGGCTTAGGAATTCTGTATAAGTTGTTCAAAAGAGGAGAAAAATCGATATAATACATCAGAAGACCCTGGCAAGTGTGTTGTGTGGTTGATAGTCTGAAAGTAGATGCTCCTGTGAGTGGATTCTAAAATTTCCAGCCCTCAGTGGAGTTGGAGAGTCTGGAAATCTTCATCTGAAATAGCCAATAAATTGTAAATAAGCGGGCGAGGCCAGATATTCAGATGAAGATTTCCAGACTCTCTGGGCTGGAAATTTCAGAATCCACTCACAGGAGCATTGACTTTCAGACCATCAATTTATAGAAAATTCCTAACCCATGTGAGAAAAAACATTCCCTTGTGAGCGTAGAATTAGTAGTAACAGAGTTTTCATTACTGTTCTCCAGGCTTGCTCGGAATCGGAAAACGGAATTTCCAATTTTCCGGTTTTTCCAAAAAGAATAAGGTACTATCAAAAAGAGACTTGTTAGGACATAGATGAATTCATTTTTGTTTCCGTTTTTTTTTTTGTATAATACTTTTTGATAGCTTGTCCTTTTCTTTGGAACTTGTTTTCCGTTGTTACTCGAAGATAAACATGGAAGCTGCGTCGAACTCAACCTAAAACTCGCAAAATTGTATTACAACGACGAAAAAATTTTCCGATTTTTCCGATTTTCCGAAAAAAGTTTTCGGAAAGCAGGTCGGAAAAAATTTTACCGAAAATTTTTTTCGGAAAAAGTTTCGGAAAAACTTTTTTTCCGGAATTTATCATCCGAGCTAGCCCGACAGTTTTCGAACCCTGAAATTTCTGTGTTTTCGCAAAATTTTCGGAAAAAGTTGATTCCGAACATTTCAGTATTTCGCTAACGGCCCCTGATTCAATTCACTTCTTATCTATCTCTCTCTCTCTCTCTCTCTCTCTCTCTCTCTCTCTCCCTCTCTCTCTCTCTCTCTCTCTCTCTCTCTCTCTCTCTCTCCCTCTCTCTCTCTCTCTCTCTCTCTCTCCTCCAATTCATCAGATCTCTTTCTCCAATTTATCACTGCAATCATGATTGCTCGATGACCCCATTATCACACTGGCGATTCCCTGCAACCTCTCCTTGATGACACAAAGCTATCAGTTTACAACCTGAGCTGCCACTTGCTCATGCTAGCAGTTGCTTCTTTTGACCAAAATATAATCGGAGGATTGCATTCACAATTGTTTATTTTTAACTGTAAAAACGCCAAAATCAAATAAATTTAAAAGTTGGGGAAAAATAGGAATCATTTAGGCAATTTTGCGAAGAACGGATCTAGTTGATGTATTGTCCGACCATGGCTTGAACCTTCTCGTCTGAAATTATAGTTATTAGTGAAAGTTAAACTATTGATTAAACTCACTCTTGAAGAATCCGGTGAGGATTGGGAATTCCTTGGCGATGGAGGCCTTGGCGTCCTCGGAAAGTCCCTTGTAGGCATCGATGTGACTGGAAGGATTATATTCTGATTTGTTACAGTCCATAAGGCAACTCACGTCTTGGCAGTAGCCTTGAGGGTATCGAGGGATGGCTTATCACCGGCCAAGTATTGAGCGTGGATCTTGCGTCCTTCAGCGATAGCCTTCTTGACGAAAGCCTTGGCCTCGTCGTTGAGAGCGTTGACCTTGTCCTTGACGATTTGGTGGAGCTTGGAGGCCTTCTCGTGGAGAGCTGGAGACTTTTCCTTGAGGGCGTTCAGGAACTGAAAAACGCTATCATAGGATTTTTTCTAACCCACGAAGAGACTCACATCATCCTCGCTCTTGAAGTCCTTGTATCCCTTGGCGACGTCCTTAAGAATAACCTTCTCCTCAGCGGTGATCGACTTGAGGTGCTCGGCGACTTCAGCTGGGATGAGAGACTTGTATTCGGCTGGAATGTCTTCGTAGTTCTCTGGAACCTCTGGGATTGGGGCCGAGAAGGCGGCGACAGCCAAACAGGCGATGAGGATAGCACGGATCATTACTGAAATGTGGATAATTTTGATTGAGAAAGATGGAGAAGCGAAAACTGAGCAAAATGGAAACTGGTGTATGTCTCTATTCAGGAGCACTTTTAAACCGAGACAAAAAGGGGCGGGGCTTGATGGGTGACCCGTCAAAGGTTTACAAAAAGAATCAGGGAACAGAGCCATCATGAGACGCAGAGCTGAATGGGGTGGAGCCAATGAGATAGGCTTTGGTAGAGAAATGATAGAGGGGGGGGGGGGAGGGGGAATGAATCATTGCGACTTGGGAGCAGTGGGGCTTTGGGAAGCTGAGCAGAAAAAGAAAAATTCCACACGAAAAAAAAGCAACATTCACAGCTTTACACTAAAATCCAAGGTTTTTATGAACACGAAAAAGGTTGAACATCGGCGTCTCCTGGATGAGATGTGCTATTTTAGATGGCGTCTCCACGTTTCGTGCGATATATCATCTAGGGTGGAGTTCAAACATACAGGATTGAAGCAGTATAAAAGGGAGGCTAGGAGCCAACGGAGCCAGCACCATCCTGATCAACGGGATTGAATTATTCTGGATCTGTTTTTTTTTAGTTTTCAGCCATAAACGCTTCTCTTCCAACCCCACCCTACAGCATCTTCCACTCTAACTTGCACGAATTTCAGTAATGATCCGTGCCTCTCTTGTCGTCATCGCCCTCGCCACCGTCGCTGTTCTCTCGGCCCCAGTGCCAGAGGTGCCAGAGAACTTTGATGACATCCCATCAGAATACAAAGGTCTTATTCCGGCTGAGGTTGCTGAACACTTGAAGGCCATCACCGCAGAAGAGAAGGCTGCCCTTAAAGAACTCGCCCAAAAGCACAAGGATTTCAAGACCGAGGATGACTTCAAGGCTGCTCTCAAGGAGAAATCTCCATCTCTTTATGAGAAGGCTGGAAAGCTCGAGGCTCTTTTGACTGCCAAGTTCGAGAAGTTGGATGCATCTGCTCAAGCTCTTGTTAAGAAGATCATTGCCAAGGGACGTGAACTTCATCAACAATATCTCGCTGGAGAGAAGCCATCGCTCGAAGAGCTCAAGGGACTTGCCAAGGGATACATTGAGGAATACAAGGGACTTTCCGACGATGCCAAGGCCACCATCACTGCCGAGTTCCCAATTCTCACCGGATTCTTCCAAAGTGAGTTTTTCTATTCTTCCAAGAGAGTTTTTTTGAGATAAGTATCAATCTAATTCGATAAAAACTAACTCAGAGCGAAAATCAAGAAAAATAACTATTTTTTTTCAGACGAGAAAGTTCAAGCCATCGTCGGACAATACGTCAACTAAGTCTTCTCATCTTCTCTATAACTTTCGAATTCTAAATAAATGTTTTTCAAATTGATCTGTTGTTGCTCTTCATTCAAGCAAACAAAATAAGAAAACTTGGGTGAATCGGGTTCCAGATGTTGCAAAAATTGGATGCACATGTTGCGACTCAACGTGACACAAAGAGAGTATTGTCTCTCAGTTGGAAGGCTTCTTAGGTTATAAACGATGTGAGCCGAAAGACAAAGAGTCGATGGGGTTCCAGGGCCAAGTTAGCATTGCTTATAAGGGAAATGTTTCTCTCATGTGTGTTAGAAATTTTCTATAAATCGGTGGTCTGGAATTATATGCTTCCGTGAGTGGGTTCTGAAATTTCTAGCCCTCACTGGAGCCTGAAAGTCTGGAAATCTCATTCTGAAAGTCGCCATATCGACAATGAATTGAAAGGGCGGGTCAGAATTTCAGAGGAAGATTTTCAGACTTTCAGGCCCTAGTGACTATATTTTAGATTCTGGAAACACTGAATCTTTGTTGTTTCTGATCCATAATGAACTCTCAAAACGTGTTGTTTTGCATCAGTAAACACCAGATGTTGAAAGTTTTTTGTCTCACATTTTTGCAATGATTTTTAGATACATCAACCCCTGATGTTTGCGTTATTGTTAAGAAAAAATCTGATGCCAAAATGAAGGTCTGCAACTTTTTGATCTACCAAAGTTTTAATTTTATTATTTTGTGATGATATAAATACGGAGAACGCTGCTTTCACTTTCTTCAAGGAAATTATTCAAGTCATTTTCCGGTTGAACAATCTCCACAAGTTTCGAATATTGGATCACCGATTCGAGGTTGATAGAATGATTAAACTCGAGCCTAGAAGTCATAAAACCAATTGTTCGGGAGCGCTGCACTTTGAATCTTTTCTTTTTCTTGTTCCCTTATCTCTTCAAGAGATGTGAGAAGAAGAAGCAAACCATTACACCATTTTATGTGCTTTCGACTTTCCCCATCTCGAATAGAAAAATCACGTGACATGTGGCTATTTAGCACGAAAAATGATCATCGAAAAATGTGTCTTATCAACATTTTTGCTGATGGGAAAATGTTCGCAACACATCTCATCTTTTCGGCAAGTCTTGATGCTTTGAAACATACGGAGCCAATGAAAAATGAGTTTGCAAGTTTGTGTAACGGGTCAGAGTTGAACAGAAATATTGAACGCCACAAAATAGTCAGTTGATTAACATGTTATAGTGATCTCTGTAAATGTCCGCTGTGGTCGAATTGATGACTTCGATATCTCACCACAAAAACTACCGTGCGAATTTACCTGCTACCATAAGAAGTCTCTGAAATGTTTTGTTATTCATCGAGTTTCATCACTTTTCGCAATTAAGTTGATACGGTAGTTTTCGTGGTGAGATATCGGGGCCGGGGCCGAAAAACTACTCAAATATAGCTTCACAGGTTGAACACCGTAAAATCTGTAATTAAGCGGGGCGCAAAACCGGCTTTCCCGCTCAAGATGGTCGACAACTTGGTATACTGTACGGCCTTTGAAAGCATGTTGAAATTAGAGCGGCAGGACGCTCAGTTTACGGTATACTTCATTCTATTTGATTGAAGAATAAACAGAATTTCAGTTTATGTTTTCAATTTAAATATCAGGTTTCACCTTTTTGTTTATGACAGTCATGCGTTAACACTTCTCCCCAGCTAAAGTTTTCTAAACAATAAAAGATTTCCGATTCGATTGACCCTTCCAACAAGCCTAGAGGTGGATTCTTCTCTTTTGCTCTGAGAGCTCAAGACGGAGCATCCAGTGATAAATGAGGCTCTGTCGGGGAGAGAAAGAGATGGGTGCCATCATTTATCAAAGAGTTGAAGGACAAAGAGCAAGGGATTCGAAAGAATTGTGAAAGAGAAAAAGGAACAACTTTCTCGGAATAAACTCGTTTTGAAACTTATCAAATGCAGAAAAAAGTATCAGTGTATTCATATGAAAGTTCTGGAAAAAAAACATCAAAGAGAACGAAAACAACTAACAAAAAACATCTATGAACGCTCATGAAAACTAAACAAATACAATAAACAGTACGCACATAGTGCGTTATATCCGAAATTTTAATGCAGAATGATAATAAAAAGGAAAAAAATATATTATGAGAGAGGCTTGAATACTCACGATAAAACATGGAAAGGTGTGAATATTCTAGAATCTCTGGAACACGGAATCAGAAGACATGTATTTCGCAGGATATTTTGAAATGTTTAAGCCACGGTGTATGGTTTCGGCTTCACCAAGTATCTAAACGATCTCTTGGCAAGAGAACCACGGGAGAATTTGTGTCTCAATCGTTTCGTATAACTTTTTCCAACTTCCGAATCGACAACATTTCTGTATCGAAGAACAGCTTCGATGAGATTATCAGGAGTTTCCGTCAAAGTGCTTTCGTCTACCAAGTTTGTGTTTGTACTGAAAAAATGCTTTTTTGAAAATTTTGATTTTGATTAAGGTAGCTCACTCTTTCGAACACTTCTCTGCCAATGAGTAGTTCGGTTTAGAATAATTTTCCAATGGAGCAGATGCAGCACGGTCTCCAAAGAAGAGAACTCTGAAAAATTATGAAATTCATATTTGTAGAATTCTATGCACACTACCTATCAGAAGTGATATCCCATAGTCTTAGAAGAGCCTCTCTGGCGGCCATATCAATAGCAATCGTCAATGACTCTCCGGCGCTTTGTCCAACATTTATCTTCTTATCGGCATAAATTGCAACAACATAAATTGGCTCGGCACTGTTCTCGCCGGCCGAGCGGAGAACACGTGGCTCTATTTCGGTTATGCCCTGTGTAGTCTTCAGCAAATCTGTAAGGACCGCGAGTGGATCAGCCAACGGGTATACATCTGAAAAATGACAGTTACTCAGAGGATTGTATTAGAAAAATTACCGGCGAAATCAATATCGATTAGCTGTGGGACTATGAAGTCAATGACCAAATTCTTGACTTTGTCATCAGGGAATATTCCGGCGAGTGCACGGAATGCATCAGATGCGGACTGTTGATTGATGGGAAACTCTTTTGTACGCACCAAATGATCGATACCTGTAGAAAAAGAAGATTAAACTTTATTATTAATTGATATGATTCTCACCAAGATGTGTGGCGATTGCAGCCAAACATTCGTCATTCAAAAGATGTGAATCAATAGATTGGATCAATTCTTCTGGAGCTTTCGGCAAATGAAATCTCAAATAGCAACGAAGCCATGCGGATAGTTTTTCCTCTCCACGCTCAATTAGATCGCTGTTATGCTCGGATATCGAAACAGAAGCTCCTGGCTGAGGGTTTTTCACGCCGTCATCTACATCTGCTCTTGAAAAGAACGATTCGTTGGTCAGGGCCTGAAAATAGAAGAAAGTGAAAGCTATAACTTCAAAATGCCACACACCTTCAAATAAACATCATCTGGAATTTCTGGCGCCCCAATCCGATGTCCGAAAGCGTACAGCTCGCTGTTGTAGTCCCTGAAAAAAAAACAAAATCAATTATGTAAAGGTTAAAAAGAAGTTGTAACGATTTCCTTTTCTCTTCCTCTTTTCCAAGTGCCCTGCAAACTAAAGGTGAAAGTAAGAATCAGTTCTATCAAAGTACAATCGGGTGAATCAGTTTTTGAAAATGCAATTTTATTGAATATACGAAAAGAGTTCCTAAATTGTAAAGAGGCACTTTAATTATTGTTGATAAAACAAAAAGAACTACATTTGAAAACAACCATAACGCAAATGAAAAACAATTAAGCTCTGAAAACAATCTGCGGGAATAAAAGCCGTGTTCGATAAATGATAACAATCTACTCGTGAGCTACCGAAAAAGCACCGAATCACATTCGGAAAACACCGAATTTCGTGTCGGGAATTGGTTTTTGGAGAGTGGATTGGAAGGCGAGTCCGAGAACCTGGAAATAAAACCACATTGAGCAATTAGCTGAGAGCTATTAAAAATATTGTTCACTTCTTATAACTCACTTTTCTAGTATCTTTAGGATCAATGACTCCATCGTCCCAGAGGCGAGCGGAAGCGAAATATGGATGTCCTTCCTTTTCGAACTTTTCCTCAACTGGTTTCCGAAGAGCCAAATCTTGCTGGTCAGTCCATTCGGCTCCCTCACGTTTCTTTTTTTCTTTCTGGACAGTGGAGAGCACATTAGCTGCTTGTTCGCCGCCCATTACAGAAATTCGGGAATTCGGCCACATGAAGACATATCTGGAATAAAGTTGGGTATTCAGAGAAGCGTATTGATTTTATCAGACCAAAACAGATGCTTTCTAGTTCACATTTAACATCGACAATGTGTTTTTCTACTATTGTTTTTTGAAAAAATCTGCTTGGTGAAAATCTGCTCAATGACTTTCAGCAGAATAATTGCAGTGAGACACATACCTTGGGCTATACCCTCTTCCGCACATTCCATAGTTTCCAGCTCCATAGGATCCTCCGATCAATACTGTGATTTTTGGAACATTAGCGCAAGCGACCGCCGTTACCAATTTTGCTCCATGTTTGGCGATTCCACCAGCCTCGGCGTCCCTTCCGACCTGAAGAAAATATATTAAAAAAATGAGGACGGCATATCTTATTAGAGATTGAAAACAAACACGACCTTGATACATAAAACCTACCATGAACCCGGTGATATTTTGCAGGAACAAGAGAGGAATTTTCCGTTGACAGCATAGTTCAATGAAATGTGCACCTTTCATCGCACTTTCTGCGAACAAAACTCCGTTGTTCGCCAGGATTCCAACACGTTGACCGAAAATTGTGGCAAAACCAGTCACAAGAGTCTCTCCATATCTCTCTTTGAACTCATGGAATCTAGAGCCATCAACAATACGTGCGATCACTTCACGAACATCGTATGTCTTCTTTAGATTAGATCCCACAATTCCGTATATTTCATCGGCTGAGTAGAGAGGCTCATCGGCTGAAAAAAGAAACATTTTGAATATAAAATATGGTGTACAGATAAAAAGTAACTACACAAAAGTAATGAAACCTTATGACAAAAACAACATTCTTTGAATCAAACAATTACTGAGCCGAAAGGGACTGATTGATTGATTCATAGAAATAGTGTGACACTAAAGTTTTTACAGCAGGTTTTCTGGATTTACTAACCATTTGGATTGAATGTCATGTGCTCCTCGGTTGGCGGAAGACCAGCAATGCAGCTTCTGGCCAAATACAGTGCATGATGATCGCTATGAGCATAATAATCTGTAACTCCCGACTCTCCGCAGTGCAAATCCGCTCCTCCCAACTCTTCGGCCGAAATTTCTTCGCCAGTAGCTGCTTTGACAAGTGGAGGCCCGCCTAGGAACACAGTTCCTGTTCCTTTCACAATAATCGCTTGATCAGACATAGCAGGCACGTATGCTCCTCCTGCAGTGCAACTGCCCATCACCACTGCTAATTGTGGAATTCCTTGGCTGCTCATTGTGGCTTGATTGTAGAAAATTCTTCCGAAATGTTGACTGTCGGCAAAAATATCAGCTTGTCGCGGAAGGTTTGCGCCTCCAGAGTCTACAAGATAGATGCACGGAAGCTTGTTCTCCCGAGCGATTTCTTGAGCACGAAGATGTTTTTTGACGGTGATTGGGTAATATGTTCCTCCTTTGACAGTGGCATCATTGGCGACAATGACACAAACTCTTCCGGAAACTATCCCGATTCCTGTGAGAATGCCGCCTGATGGGACCTCTTCTTTTCCATACATCTGTAAAATAAATATTTAATTTTATGAAAATTCAAACAAAATGTAGACTTACCTCATAGCCTGCTAGCTGACTAAACTCGAGGAATGGCGATCCGGCATCGACAAGTTCATCGATTCTTTCCCTTGCCAACAATTTCCCGCGACTCCGGTGCAACTTTACAGCTTTTTCGCCACCGGCTTCTTCAATTTTCGCGATTTTCGCTTTCAAATCGTCGACAAGAGCTTTCATTTCAGAACTATTAGCAACAAAATCATCTGATGTGACATCGATTCCCGTTTTGATCGACGCCCATTGCTGAGTGGAAGTATCGGAAGAGCAATGATGACTGCGAGTTTGCACCGCCAGCGAACTGATATGGATTAGAGAAACAGAGATTTAAATACAGCTTATCACCCCGATCGCATATAAAATAATACAAAAAAGACTGATATCTGTTTTGTGACAAAGAGGAAGAGAAACACGGAATCGCTTCAACTTAAATCGATAAGCTTACCAATTTGGATACGAAGATCTCGAAATCGCAGGATCGGCTCCGAGAATTTGACGACGGTGGTAGAGATCTTTGAGGTATCCGCGTTCCCATCGAGTTCTAAGCAGCCGGTCTGAAGAAATATATATTTATAGTCAAAAATAACATTTTCGAAAAAATTGAAATTGAAAACATCTCAATCATTCTAAACTTACACGATTGAACAGTTGTGCTTCGAGAACTCAAGTTTTGAGCCACGTGACGGAACATTACTGAAAGGAAAGAAACTTGTTTCGTGCAGGCTAACTGGGAAGAGTGTTGAGTATATTGTATAAACAAAAATCATTATTATACATGTCTGAAAAAGTCATTTTGGATGAATATACTGATAAGAAAACTCGTAAATGCTTTCAAGAAAAATCCTGTAGAAATGATCCGCTAAACTGCGTGCTGTCCGGGAGAGCGGAGCATCGTTGCTGGCCAGGTAGAATGCTCCCAGAGGGCAGTCCGTGAGAGCAACAATTATGCAAACACACACGTACAAATAAATACAAATATTCATTGTGAGAATTATGCGTATATGAATGAGCTAAAAAAATAAGATTTAGTTGCGTTCCAGAGGATAAACTTACAAAAAAGGCCGAGGAAATCCCGTAAGCGAGCTAAGGAAAAAAGTTCGGAAGAAACTGTGAATAAGTCAGAACAAGGTCAAAAAATTAAAAAAAAAGTGTTGAAATAAGCCGGGATATATCTGAAAAAGCGCCTGGAATAGGCGTTGGAGCTAGATATCCGCAAACAAATAATTTTTTTGAAAAAGTTTAAAAGGAACAGTTTGAAGAATTGGGTAGAGAGCCAATGGCAACAGGGAGGTGACTCCAACCGGAAAGGCTTCTCCTATCCAATAAATTGATAGAAGAATGATTGTGAAGAAGTATCTATATTCCTGAAAATGGATGGAAAATCAGAACTTCCTGAATCAGAACTGTATCTAATCAGAACTGTCTCTAGTCAGAACTGTCCTTACAAGGGGACATTTTTCTCGCGTGGATTTGGGGTCTGAAAGAAGATGTTTCTGTGAGTGGATTCTGAAATTTCTAGCCCTCACTGGAGCTTGAGAGTGTGGAAATCTTAATCTAAAATCTCGAATTCATTGAAAGCCGGGGGGCGGGGTGATATTTTCAGAGGAAGACTTCCAGACTCTCAGGCTCCAGTGAGTGCTAGAAATTTCAGAATACACTCAATTCTAGAAAATTCCAAATCCACGTGGAAAAAACATTGCCTTATTAATATTGTCCCTCTAGACACATAGACTTTACACAATATATCTCTTGACCTTTTATCCGATTATTTGCCCACTAAATGTTTTACTATCATCATCCCCTGTTCTTATCTTTCGTGATATGGTGCTTTGGAAATCGGTTCTTGAGTGTTTTCATCACGCTGGTTTTCTATATTTAGTCAAGAAAATTTTCATTGCTCTTCATTCTTATGCTCCCTGAAATCTGGTCATTTGTCCGCTGCTTCATGAACATTGTTTTTTCAATGAGAAATAAACCTTTTTTCTTCTTTTTTATTTCTTTACTAACCTTTGTCAGAACGTTGTCACAGCAAAGTTCTAGCACTCAAAAAACTGTTTTGTATTCTATTTGCATATTTAGTATTTGTACGAAAAAAACTGAATAACTAACCACCTGTCCATATAGTTTTACTGTTTTTTTTTATCTTGTCAGTTGGCAGAGTACTCCAGTTCTTCATTTTCTCAAGATAAAGATAAGACAGAAGAGGAAGTAGAAAATGAAAACCCGAATGGCAAGACATATATCATTTCCTCGTCCATTTATCTTCTTTTTTTTGATCAGACTTTATACAACATGCTTTATTTCCAGAACTATCACCATCGGAGGACAGAAAAATGCAAGCAAAAGTTAAAAATCGATTAATAATTCGGAAAATTTTGGTGCTATTACTTCCTTTAGCTGCTGTTCCTCTCTTGTTTTTTGGGTCGGTTAGTATGGTTTTGCATTATTCACGCGGAACTCCCGATGTGTTCTATGATGGTGCATCTGACAAGAGAATGTTTTTCCCTCGTGGGTTAGGATTTTTCTATAAATTGGTGGTCTGAAAAAAGGGGCGGTATGCTGAATCAGAACTGTTTCTAAATCTGAACTGTCCCGAATCAGAACTTTTTCCAAATCAGATATCTCAAAAGTGGGCGGAGCTAGGAAGAAGTTGTCAACTACAAACTTTCTTAAAATTAAATTTAGAGCAAGTTTGCAGTTGACAACTTTTTTCTAGCTCTGCCCATTTTTGAGATATGGACAGTTCTGATTCAAGACAGTTCTGATTCAGCATAAAAAGGTGCTTCTGTGAGTGGATTCTGAAATTTCCAGCCCTCACTGGAGCCTGAGAGTCTGGAAATCTTCATCTGAAATCGTCACGTCGACAATACATTGAAAATAAGGGGGCGGGGCCAGATATTCAGATGAAGATTTCCAGACTCTCAGGTTCCAGTGAGGGCTGAAAATTTCAGAATCTACTCACAGAAGCATCTACTTTTAGACCACAAATTCATAGGAAATTTCTAACCCATATGGGAAAAAACATTCCCTTGTAAGGATAGTTCTGATTCAGGAAGTCCTGAATTTTCATCCATTTCCAGGAATATAGATGCCTCTTCACAATCATTCTTCTATCAACATATTGGATAGGAGAAGCCTTTCCGATTGGAGTCACCTCCCTGTTGCCATTGGCTCTCTTCCCAATTCTTCAAATTGTTCCTTCGAAACAAATTAGTCCGGTTTATTTCAAAGCAAGTTTTTTAGAATCAGTTTTGTTTTTCAAAAATACTTTTTTTCAAGGACTCGATTGTTTTGTTCATGAACACCATAATCATGGCGATGGCAGTGGAAGCAACTGGTTTGCATAAAAGAATTGCGTTGAAACTGCTGACTAAAGTTGGAGCGAAGCAACCAGTGTAAGAGGGTTGATTGTGAAATTGAAAAAAGAAAATTTTCTAGAATGCTGTTTGGATTCATGTGCATCACTAGTTTGATGTGAGTTTTTATTTTGTTTTTTCCGTCATGAGCATTTGCTCCCAGACGAACTCACTCCATGGTTTGGCGACAAGAACCATATTCCATTTTCCAGCTCATTTTTTGTTTCCGACACTGCCTGTACCGCCTTGTTGTGTCCGACTGCTGTTGCACTACTCATGAGTATGGCCGAAGCGGTACATACCTTGAGAGGAGGGGAGAAAAAGTGTGAAGCAGCAGGAGATGCTACAACAGCTGAAAAACTGAAAATTAGTGAAATGTCTTCAAACGACGCAGGGTTTTGTAAAGCGATGATTTTGGCTTGTGCACACGCCTCGTTGATTGGAGGAACGGCGATCATTACTTCCACAGGGCCGAATTTAGTTTTCAGAGAGAACATTAATAAGTTAGTTTCTCTGGAATACGACAGTATATCTTTCGAATTTCAGAAGATATCCCGATGGGCAGGTCACAATGACATACTTACAATGGATGGTTTTTGCAATCCCTCCAATGTTCCTCTATTTGCTAGCTTCATATGTTATACTAGTGGCACGTTGATTCTTACAAATAGAGTAGTGCCGTCTGTTTGGGGCATCATATCTTGGCTCCCAGATGAGATAGTAAAAAGTTGTCAACTGACGAATAATGTAAAAATGCTTCAAAAACACGTTTTTAGTTGACATATTTTTTGTACCTCGACTAGGAACCGAGATATGACGTTTCAAACACGTCACGTGGCACCAAGGGCACCTCTATTAGAGTAAAAGAATGTTTTCCTCACATGAGTTAGGAATTTCCTATAAATTAGTGGTTTGAAGGTAGCTGTCCCTGTGAGTGGAGTCTGAAATTTCTAACCCTCACTGGAGCCTGAGAGTCTGGAAATCTTCATCTGAAAACCTGATTTTTGATTCTCAATGCAATATGGTGACTTCCAGATGGAGGTTTCCAGACTCGCAGGCTCAAATGAGAGCTTGGAATTTCAGAATCCGCTCACAGAAGCATTTTCCATCATACCACCAATTTCTAGCTCTTACTGGAGCTTGAAAGTCTGGAAATTTCGTCTGAATATTTGGCGCCGCCCCCATATTTACAATGAATTATTCACGCGGCGATTTCAGATGAAGATTTCCAGACTGTCGTGCTCTAGTCAGGGCTAGAAATTTCAGAATCCACTCACAGGCGGCAGCTACTTCAGACCACCAATTTCTAGAAAACTCCTAACCCATTTGAAAAAAAAACTATCCTTTCTAAAGTGTCCTAACTACGAAGCACCACCATTTAACTTTTGATTTTTCAGTGCTACTTCATGGGACCCTATACTTTTATGAAAATATTCGCAAAACCTTCGAAAGAGGAGACAAACATGAAGAAAGCAATCGAAAAGAAGATTCAAACGATGTATGAGGAGTTGGGAGATATTTCGTATGTCTATTGAAAAATGTATCTATTTGGTCATGGGGGCAAAAACTCGATGTACCAAATTTCCAGAAAAAGAGAGGTTTTTTGAAAAAAAAAATTTGGACTGTCAAAAAAAAAAGGATTTTTTTGTAATGAATTTATAACGAAAATTTTCAGATGGGGAGAAAAATCTGTTTTCTTCTTTTTTATATTGCTCATCGGTTCTTGGATTTCTCGTGATCCAGGATTCACATCTGGTTGGGGAAGCCTTCTACCTCATCGCAATTATTCATCGGATAGTGTCTCTGGTATTCTGATAGCTTGCCTGCTATTCATCTGGCCAAAAGATCCATCGGTCGATCCACTTGCACCGATTCTGAAATGGGATGACATGAAACACAAATATTCGTGGTCGTGTACATTGTTAATTGGCGCTGGGTACGCTATTTCGGAAGGCGTTGATGTGAGTCTTCAGAATTGTTCGGCTCGATGGAAGAAACCTTTCAGAAATCAGGATTATCACGACTGATTTCATGTGAAATGAGAAAGATTTTCATCGGAATGAGCTCACTCCCTCTACAATGTGAGTTATTTGGGAACTCCGTCTTGAAATCTTGACATTTCAGTGGCTGTGACCACGACAATCGTAATTATGACTGAATTCGCGAGCAATGTGTCTACAGGAAGTATATTCATTCCAATTGCATTAGAAATTGTGAGATAGTTAAAATATATATTCTTGACCTGGTCCGGTCCGATCCTGTCCGGTCCAGTCTGATCCGGTGCGATCTAGTCTGGTCTGGTCCGGTCTGGTCCGGTCCGGCCTGGTCCGGCCTGGTCCAGTCCGATCCGGTCCGGTCCG
This sequence comes from Caenorhabditis brenneri, assembly GCA_000143925.2. Classification (NCBI taxonomy): domain Eukaryota; kingdom Metazoa; phylum Nematoda; class Chromadorea; order Rhabditida; family Rhabditidae; genus Caenorhabditis; species Caenorhabditis brenneri. The sequence continues at coordinate 135,389 of GL379856.1, forward strand.
ATCCGATCCGTCCCGATCTAGTCTAGTCTAGCCCGGTCCGGTTCGATCCTATTCGGTCCGGCTTGATCTGGTCCGGCCTGGTCTTGTCCGGTACCGGCCTGGTCTGGTCTGGTCCGGCCTGGTCTGATCTGGTCCGATCTGATCTGGTCCGGCTTGATCTGGTCCTGTCCGGTCCGGTCCGGTCTGGCCGGCCTTGTCGGGCCCTGGCTGGTCTGGTCCAACCTGGTCCAGTCTCGTCCGGTCCGGTCCGGTCCGGTCCGGCCTGGTGTGGCTCGGCCAGGTCCGGTCCGGCCTGGTCTGGTTCGACCTGGTCCGGTCTGGCCCGTTCCGATCTGGCCTGGTCCAGTCTAATCCAGTCCGGTCTGATCTAGTCTGGTCTGGTCTGGTAAGGTCTGGTCCGGTCTGGACTCGTCTGGTCCGGTCCGGTCCGGTCCGATCTGGTCTGGTCCGGTCCGGTCCGGTCTAGCCTGATTTGGTCTAGTCAAATCCGATCCGGTCCGGTCCGGTCTAGTCCGGCCTGGTCCGATCAGGTCCGATCTGGACTGGTCTGGTCCGGTCCGTCCGATCTGGTTTTGTCTGGTCTGGCCCGGTCCGGTCAACTTATGGTATTTAGGCTGAATCGATGGGAGTTCATCCTCTGTATTTGGCTCTTCCAACTACAGTAGCCTGCTCATTCGCTTTTATGCTTCCTATTTCGACACCTCCAAATGCTATTGTTTACGATACCAAAGTGATTTCAATGGTGGAAATGGTGAGTTCACTAGAGCAAGCTAGTCCGGACTGACCGTCTCAGAATTTCAGATTGTCTGCGGGTTTCTTCTCAACATAGCATGTATTATAATAACTTCTCTCAACATGAATACATGGACAAACTTCATTTTTTCGCTGGATACATTTCCAGAAAATATTTCACTCTCATCGAATTCTTCATTCCCGGTTTGCTAGAAACCAATTGGTCTAGAATTTTACTGAACACATCGAAAGTGAAATATTTTTAATAAAATGACAAATTTGTTTTTGTGACATCTTTTCAGGAAAAGGAGTGGGCTGATTTAATGGCTCCAGCAAAAAAATCAGGCTCAAAATGAACTGAACTTTGATACCTACATGAAAAATTATGAGGTGTTGAAAAAATCGGCACTTAGGAGGATACAAATTCATCGAATACTTATCGATTTGCGTGGGTGTGTACCCTTTTTCACTTACCTTTTCCGTTTCGATTCCAGTTTTCAGAGTTCCGCGAATGCTGAAAAAAGGCTGGGTCCGGTTCGGCCTGGTGCGGTCCGGTCCGGCCTGATATGGTCCGACCTGGTCTGGTCCGGCCTGATATGGTCCGACCTGGTCTGGTCCGCCCTGGTCTGGCCTGGTCCAGTCTGGTCTGGTCCGGACCGATCCTGTCCGGTCCGGTCTGGTCCGGTCTGGTCCGGCCTGGTCCGGTTCGGCCTGGTGCGGTCAAATTCATCTATTACTTATCGACTTGCGTGGGTGTGTATTCTTTTTCACTTACTTTTTCCGTTTCGATTCCAGTTTTCAGAGTTCCGCGAATGCTGAAAAAAACGTCCATGAATGTAGAGTGTGTCGCCATGTGACATGAAATCTCTTCTTCGTTTTCTAATTTCCAATTCATGTTCGTTCTATCTCCTCCACCAATCTCATCAATTCTAATTGCTTTTTCTCCCTCTTTTCTCCGTACAGAACTTCTTCGGTGGTTACCTTTTTTCGAGAAGATGTCACGCCTTTCGAATTTTCTTTTCTTCAACGAGTCTTCTTCATACGAGAAGATTTGCGCCGCTTCGCGGCTCCAATCTTCTCGCTTCACACGGGCTGGCTGAGTTCGCTTGGGGAAGCGACAGTTTTAAAATGGTGTTCTCGAGAAATTGAGAAATGATACGGTGGAAGATACTTATTCAATTCCGAAGGGTGTGATGGTGACAGTTCACGTTAGTTCGCAGTTCTTTTTCTGCCAGTGAGTCTTTTGTGAGCCCTATCCTAGTACGGAGGCCTCTAGATCTCCAAATGAAAAATGAAAAAGACGGGCATCATCTCCGGAAAATTCTGTTTCGAAATATGTAAAAATCATGAAAATTGATCCAGTGAGAGGGGCGCTAGGGGTGGAAACCCCACCACAAACACACAGAAAGCGGTGATTGTTAATAGTAAAGATATTGTTTCAAATTTTTCGGTTTTTCTGGGATTTATCAATAGAATTTTATCAATTTCATAAATTTCTGAAACAATTATTCTCAAAAAATACATTTTCAAATTGATAAAAAATTGGACTTGAGTCCTTCTAAAACCCGTCATCATTATCCTGATTCATAGCTATACAAATATCTATTTTTCATCCAACCCCTATTTTCGCTTCCGTTCCATTTCTGCCCCAAAAAGTCATATGTCATAAATGTCATCTGCATCTTTCATTCTTCCGATTTCTAACAATGTAATTTCCAAAAAAAAAGGGGGAGGCGGTTGGCAGAAGACGTGATGAAACATGAGAAATCTAGGGCAAACAAATATGAATTCAGATGAGGACGACTCCAACACTTTCCGTTTTTTTTTCGTAAAGCTCACAAGAACAGAAATATTGTTTTTTGTCAAGTACAGCTTTCTGTGGTTTGATCTTTCGGTGCGTATTTTTTAAAATTCGGTTATAATTTTATCTAGCAAAAACAGGAAAATTATTGGGATAAGCAAACAGTAAGAATAAGAGTGTGTTCTACTTCAAGCAGTTCTTGTTGTGTCTCAATACTAGGGGTTTAGACTTCAGAAATGATGTTATAAGTTTCAAGTTTCATAGTTTATAGATATTACAAAATATATTCCTTCATTTGAACACTCAACTTTATTTGACAGCAAAAACATTTTCTTCTTTGTGAAGCCAGGAGTTAGTACAAAAAAGGGGGGACAGTCAAAGAAAAATTCCCCGAGATTCTTATATCATCGGATAGAGCTCGCCGAGTTACATCGAAAATCCTATTGGAGGTATGGGCTGAAATTCCATTTTTGACCTGTTTTCGGGAGTGAAAGCGTCATTTTAGCTTATTTTTCACGCTCTATAACTCCAGAATCAATGTTCCTGTTAGGAAGGTATCAACTGAGAAGTTGTTGAAAATTATCAGCTAAGCTTTGTAGTTGTGCACTTTTCATGAAAATGCTTTCTTTTTTAGTTAGGACCCGAATTACAGACAGTCCCAAAAAATCGAAAAAAGCAAAAAAAAAAGCGAAAGACGTGAAAGTTAACATTAGGAAATAAGCAAAGTGAGGTACTTTCACTTCCAAAACGAGTCAAAAATAAAATTTCCGAGCATACCTCCAAGAGGTTTTTCGATGTAACTTACCGAGCTCTATCCGATGGTATAAGAATCTCAAAGACATTTTTTTCACAGTGACAAGAAAACCTGAAATTTCTCTGACCGCTTTTCCGAAAACAGATCTATCTTCGGATAACTGTTTTCCTGCAAAATATGTTTATAGTTACCAATGAATGAGCATTATATTGTGTATAATACGTTGTTCCCACGTTTTATCCCTTTGTTATTTTCTTTTTCTCTCTTCTTCCCTTTTTCTCGTCTATTTGCTTCGTTTGCTCTCTTAATCCATACCGTAGTTCTGTCCAATTTCCTCTCAATCTTTCTCGAATTTCAAATGAACTTACCACACAAAACCGGAAACTTCGGAAATTAAAATTTGAAAAGGTGTCATCTTTCAATATTTTTATGTGTGATTCATACTTGAGAAATCAATGTTTCGCTTACAAGGGAAGTACATGCCGAGAACCTTCCAGAAATTTTCGAGGACATAGTTTCGAATATGGACTTTCCATTCATGGAATAACGTTTCATATTTTGGAGCCAACTTTTGAGCTCTTGAATTTTACCACCCAAGCCCTCGTGACCCATGACCACATGCCTAATATGATAGCAAACGGTTCAGAAGCACACAATTTTTTCAGTGATAAGTGATGGAAACACACAGACAGTGCTTGCCGCTCAGTGGGTGCAGCTCGAAAAAACCACTTATTTGAAAATTGTGAAGTAGATATCTTTGGTGGGTTTAAACCTAGGACCCGTTCGGCAGAACACCAATTGCGTTAGCATACTTTCTCACTTACTAAATTAGCACAAACTTTTTGATACACTATCTCCTCTACTTTCAAGGAAACAGTGTGTTTTGGTAGTCTCTACAAGTCACAGTGTTGAATTTTATCATCAAACCTTCGAGATTTTATTGACCACCACAAGTGATCGAAAGAGCCAACTGTCATTCGGTTCCTGTCTGCGTTTCATTTGAATACACACTCTCTGTGTATCTGATAACCCAATTAGAGTTTATCGATGATTTTTTTTTCGTTTGCATTGCAACTGAACAACTATTTTCATGAAGGAAGAAACCTTCTACTATGTTGAATTTGTATTTCAAACATCTTTTTTTCTTTTATTTCCTGTTTTGATCAAAGTGTTCGGCTGATGTCCTTGGAAGATTAGAATAACCCATTTCCAAATTTACATATGTTTATCTTAGTCCTTTTTTCCAGTCAGTATGAAAAATAATGTTTTTCTGAAACTCAATTTGCACAAATGCTCTTTTGATGTGCCTGAGTTCCGAAAAAAAAATTCTGCCGCTTTTTTTTCGATACTTGAATTTTCAGACAAAATTTCTTAATTTTGAGATTTCTGAGAAAATTCGCGCTTCTAGTACCGTCAAATGGAGAACGGATATTATGTTAAGCCCAATTCCAGTCTATTTTATCGATTTGGGTACCATTTCCGGGAAAACTGCAGATAAAAAACCGATGTATCTCTCTTGGTTTCGGGAAAAAATCCGCAGGAATCCCATTTTAAAACCTCTGAACATGCCCTAAAATTTTCAGGAAGTTCTGAGAAAATTCGAAAATTTCGAGTTTTAAATCAGAAAAGGGGGGGGGGTGGTGTTAAAATCGGATCCTCACCAATTTTTTCGTTCTCAAAACCATTTTTAAGATCGATATACCGGGTTTTTCAAAAGTCCGATTTTTTGGTATATCTGCATTTTTTTCGAAAATAGGACCCAAAACGATAAAATAGACTATATTTTAGCCCTAAAATAACATCGACCTCAATTTGAGGGTCCGAGGTCCGCGAATTTTCAGGAAACTCGAAATCAAAAATTTTATCTGGAAATTTTCAGCCAAAATATTGAATTTTTTTTCAGTACCCAGGCACATCAGAAGAGCATTTGTGCAAATTTTCACTCGATTTCCCAAGCAATTTTTCAAAATACTTCCCTTGCCAGGAAACATTTGCCATTTTTCACTGTACAAAACTTGCAAAAAAATTTCAAAGAACTATAAAATCTGTATATTTGATTTCATTTCGATTTTTTAATCTAAAAATTGATATCCCAAGTAACGGAAATGTTTTAAAAACCTTCTTTTTTCCCATGGCATCAGAATGTTTTTTCTCTGCATCATCAAATCCAATTGAATGACTTCCACTTATTCTTTGATGTTAACCGCCTTCTGTTTTCTGTTTTTCCAATATTTTCGAAGAACTTCAAAAACTTGAGAGAATATTCAGGAAATTTTGAGATAAGTTAGAGAGGATGAGGATGAAAAATAACAGAAAGGTCACCAACTCCTTTCCTTTTTCTGTTTTGCATCCCATGTGTTTCTCGGTGTGGGATGTCGACCATCAATTTTCTTTGATTCTCTCTCTGGCCAGGCGCTTCTTTTTTAACGAGTGGCTCTCAATGAATCATTTGATTGCGGAATTATATTCGGATCCACTAAAAATCGATTTATTTCATTTATTTCATTGGGTTTCAGAAATTGATTAAGAGCAATCATGTGAGAGAGTCTCTAGCAAACTAATTTTTCAATAAAGAAGTTAGTAAATTTTATGTGCATGAGAATTATCTTGTCTTCAGATCAGGATTACTGTTTTTCTCTTATTTCTCTAGGAAATGAGTTTTTTTTTTTTTGGAAATTAATTTTTTTTTCAAAAGTAATGACGATTGCTAATGAGATACTCCCTCTTGTTCACCATTCCTTTGAATCAAAATAGTAAAAAGGTGACTAAGATTTATGACCCTTACCAGGTCTGTGCGAAAAAATTTTCGGTTTTTTTCGGTGGAAAAAAAATTTTCGGAAAAAATCGAAAAAAATATAGGAAAAAAACGCGTGTTTAGTTGTATTTTTCCCTGTTTTCACCGACTTTTCATCCATTTTTCATTCCGAAAAAATGAAAAATCCATAAAATTCGAGAAAAGATTCTGAAAAATCATTTTTCGTTTTTTCGCTCTGAAAAATTTGGAAAAAAAAAGTTTTTCCGTTTTTTCGTCCCAAAAATTTCGAAAAAAAAAATTATTTTTCGAGATTTTTCGGACCTATTTTTCTTACAGCCCTGATCTTTACTAATCGATAAATCTGCATTCCTCTCCAAAAAATATTTTCCCGAACCCTAATCCGAAAATGAAAAAAACGATAATATTAGATTATCTAAATCTAGGAAGCTCGAATTTTTTCCTAGAACCCACCACCATTAGTCAGATTGGATGAATTGTTTTTGTAATTTCATCAAAAAGGCGAAAGGACTTTTCGAATTAAGAAAAATTATTTTGCTTTTTGGAGGGAACGTTCGTAATTCAAAAAAAACACATACAAATTTTGTTTGCTTCACTGATTTCCTAATTTTTTTCTCTGAAATCAAAACTCTTTAGTATGCTTCAAAAACCCCAAGCTTCTGTTGTGTTTTAATGCTCATTATAAGCCTGGAGCACAACATTTATCATATTTTTCAGTTTTTTTTTTTCAAATTTTGACGAGAAAACCTGACCCTTGCATTTGTTAAGATCCAAAAAACTGAATGGACCCATGAGTATCTTCTGGGGTCATCCAATTTTTTGGACCCCCTTATGAGTATATTCAATTTGAAACACTGTTTTGAGTGGAAGCTTATTTTTCTAAATTTTTCCAGTTATTTTGCTCATGATGAATAATAAAATCCAAAAAAAAGTGAAAAAAAACTATGACATGCTTTCGAAAACGCCTTGACTGGTAAAATCCATTTGCAATCCTCTTAAACATCCTCATTCTCTCTAGTGTTTGTTTTCATTGAATGCATTTATAAATTTGAACCTCCCCTTTGACCTTTTCACGTCTTCACTCAATCTACACGTGGTTTTTGAAGAAGTTCTCATCAGAGATCATCAAGAACCTTATGTTCTAGGTGATCCCTCCAGAAATGAGAGGAAAGAAAACAATCCAGAACGCGCATAGAGCATTTCGTTTGCTTTATTGAATTTCCTCAAAACGACACATCCAAAGACAAAAGGAAAACGAACGAGTCAACCTGGTTCTGACTCGCAAGATGCTTTGTTTTTCACTTATCCACTGTTTTGATGTTCCAAAATCGCAAAAAAGGTTTTTGAAAAAAGAACCGCTATCGGACGAACCATTTCTCAATAAGTAGACCACCAATTGGGAAAAGATGTGGGAATTTAGAGCATATCTCCAAAAGCCTTTCTCAAAGTAGGCCGGAAAGGAAAAAAATAACGGAATTTAGCCACTTTTTAGGCCGGAATTAGACCGTTTTTAAGCCGGAAATAAGCCGTTTTTAAGCCAAAATTAAGCCGTTTTTAGGCCGGAATTAAGCTGGATATAAGCCATTTTCGACCTTCATTTAATTCTCTTGGCACCTTAGTTATAAACAAATCACACTAGAAATCAAGAAAAAGACCACAACTTTTTCTAGAAAAGATGACAAATTTTCACTTGTAACTTAATTTGCGTCTATTATAAACACCTGGTGTGATCTCTTTCGAAAGATTTTATATGATTCAATTAGTCCTATTCGTGAAAGTAGTAGCAATGTCATGCATTCTAACTTATGGTGAAGTTCCATACTATTATGCTCCAACTGAGCACAAACCGAAATTATCAAATTCACTTTTTTTCGCGGTACTTCCAAAATTTTATTTCGGATTTTTTCTCAAAAAACCGAGCAGACCTGTCTATAAATATACATGAAAACCTACCCTTGAAGTCACAAAAATCAGAACCCATTCATAATTTTTGCACTCCAATTCACCGTATTGTTCAGTCGCTTCCTCTCTTCTTCTCGTTTGAGAGGCCGCCCATGTTTGGCCTGGACGACGTCTTCTTTCATTTTTAGGAGACGAATTGTTTGTATTGTGTTTTCATTTCGAAAGCAAAGCTGCTTCCTCTGCGTACCATCAAATATTTGACCTCTTCTCTCTTCCTCTTTTTCATTTGATTCATTCATTTCACCCCTTCTTCTTTTTCTTTTTCATTTTTTCAATTTTCTGCCGAAACTTTTCAAATCCAACCTAGATTTTTTATTTAGAATTTGAATTGTCCACCAAAACTCTGAGTGGGTTAAAAATATTTCATAGAGATGAAAATTTTCTACAAGTGTGCCGTTTTCCTTTCTGCCTACTTCACCGTATATCCGATTACAACCATCATTGAGCATATATGGGGTCTCCTTCCTTCGACCACATCAGTAATTTCATTTTGATCCTGCTTCTTGACTTAACCAGCTGTTGCAGTAGAAGGAGAAAATGAGTGTCACGTGGTACCGAATGAGTAAACTCCACCTTTTTGCTTACAGATGGATGAAATCTACAGGTTTTTTCATGACTTTTTCATGGTTACTTTCATGATTTACTAAAGTAGCTTTGCTTTTGTTTTAACAGCTACTTTGGGTATACTTGTCCGAATTGGATTCAAATTGGACACTGCCCGGGCTTTTTGAACATTTCAGGGCCCGGCGCTGGAAAATTCAACCATTTTTTGAAATTGTCTGCTCAACAAAAATTAGTGAAATTCATAGCTACAATTCAGTTTTGGAAGAAGGCGCGAAAATAATTTTTTGAATCTGGGCCGGCCCATGGAAACTCTGAAAAGGCCCGCCCGGGTGTCTGGAAATCTTAATCTGAAAACCTGACCCCACCCCCTATTGTCGACGTGGCAATTTCAGACGAAGATCTCCAGACTTTCAGGCTCCAGTGAGGGCTGGAAATACCAGAATCCACTCACAAAATCATAGACTTTTAGGCCAACTATTTTTTTTTTAGAAAATTCCTAACCCTTGGAAAAAAAACATTACCTGTCAGATCTTGTAATGCGTTTTTTTATTTTAGATTTTTTAAAAATTGAATTACATTTTTCCAGAATTTAATTTTTTTCAAATCTGAACTTTGTAACCGCTAAGCTTTTTTCGAATATACATTCTCACAAATGAATTCATCCGAAGTAATCCGAGCGCAATGCTCTTGATGTCCTAATTAGGTATATCAGCTGTGTAGGACGTCACGAGACTACATTGATGTTGTCCCTCTTTTTTTTCTATCCAGTTTTTTTGCACAATGTTTATTGATTCGCCTCAAATTACCTTCATTTCGTATTAGAGCATCTCTCTCCTCGTCGGAAGTTCGACTTTTTTTCTCACTTTGTTATGCTAAGCTGTCCATTGTCGTAGACATTGACCAGTAGTTATTTCCTATTCACCTTTTTATTTGTAATAGCATTTTTGGTTCTACTGTAGTTGAATGGACCCAAGCCATTTTTTAAAATTGGATGGACCCAAGAGAGGGGTCGAAAAATTGGGTGGACCCATGAGAGGGTCTAAAAAACTGAATGGACCCAAGAAAAGGATCACGAAATTGGATGGACCCAAAATGTACATTAGTTAGCAGGACATGTTAAAAATCGGCTCTTTTTTCAAAAATAGTTTTTCTTTCTTTTCTCAAGTGTAATGTCTTATACTTCATTGAGTTTTGAAGTAAAAAAATGACACAAAAACAGGTCCTCAATGGGTAATTGCCGTTCATGAGGATTTTTGGGTCCACCCAATTTTTCGGTGCCCGTCTTGGGTCCATTCAATTTTTCAACCTCTCTGTTGGGTCCATCCAATTTCAAAAAATGGCTTGGGTCCATTCAACTACAGTAGAACCGCATTTTTTTCTTCACATTGATTCTTTACATTTTGAGTATATCAAATTGGATTCTGTCTTTAGAAATGACCCATCAGTTCGCCAAATATCAGAATTTTCAGCCACCTCTGCTGAAAGTTTGTGGAAAAAATTTCTGTTGGGATACACACTTTTCATGATTTTTCCTATTAGTACAACTCATGGAATATTCCCAGGCCTATTGAAACATTTTGAGACTTATTGAATCATTAGTTTTTCCGGGTTTTTGAGGACGACGCAGCTCAGACACGACGGGAAATTTGCGACAACTTTCCTATTCACACTTTTTCTCTAGGAGTTCGCCCTTTTTAGTTATAATCGTTTTTGCTCCAAAAATTGGGGAAAATGGCTCTTTCTTTTGTGTCCTTTTCTCAATTCAATAGAAAAATCTGGATAGCTTAGAACTTATCGAATTGAAATTTTCCAAAAAAAAAAAACATTATCGCAAACTCATTAGAGCGAAGATGAGACTAAGTTAATTTTAAATTTTAAATTTTCAACCTTTCGTTGTTTTTTTCTTTCCATTTGTTTCGTTAGTCCTCCAGAGTTTAATCCGGAATCCATCTGTCACATGGTGTGAAAAAAAGGTCGTATGTGTCTGCAAACAAGAGCGATTTTCACATCAACTTTTCAATTATCCAGAGGTCCTAGATTTCTTGTCATCCATGCTCTCGTATGTCATATTTTGCCTCGGAAATCGTCATTTGAATTCTCAACTCTCGAACCTCAGATGTGAAGGAATGAGAGAGGGGAAAAAGAAGATATATTTTTTTCTTACTTTGTCATGATGGCTCAATAGGGCCGGTTGAGCTTGTAGTGTTCTTCCTAACTGGCCTCCCTCCAACTTTCAGTCTCCACTGGAGCCTGAGAGTCTGGAAATCGCCATCTCAAATTGCCACGTCAATTGTAAATCAGGGGGCGGGCCCAGATATTCAGAATAAGTTTCCAGACTCTAAGGATCCAGTGAGGGCTAGAAATTTCAGGAGCCACTCCCAAGAGCACCTACTTTCAGAATACAAATTTATAGGAAATTCCTAAACCATGTGAAAAAACATTCCCTTGTCTGATATTGATCTTTTTTACAACCAGATAGTTTACGCCGCTTTGCGGCTACAATTTGCTTGTTTCACACGGTACGGGTGAGTTCACTCGTACTACTTCAAGTCCACCCCAAAGAAAATAAATGTTTGCTCAGAGATAAGTTTGAAGTTCAATTTCTTGGAGCACAAGGCCACCTAAGGTGTAATCTAACGAGGAGATGTTTTTCACATGGGTTAGGAATTTTCCATAAATTGGTGGTCGAAAAAAAAAACTGCTTCTGTGAGTGGATTCTGAAATTTCTAACCCTCATTGGAGCCTGAGGGTCTGGAAAATCTTAATCGGAATATCTGGCCCTGCCTCCTATTTACAATGCATGGCGGTTTCAGATTAAGATTTCCAGACTCTCAGGCTCCAGTGAGGGCTGGAAATTTCAGAATCCACTCACAGAAGCATCTACTTTGGACCTACTTTGGACAAAAAATTCTAGAAAATTCCAAACCCATGTAAGAATTGAAACTTGAGTTAAGTGACCTCCATTCTTCAATTTGACCACATTTTATTTTTTGCTGTCCGACCACCTTCAACTTTGATCCTCTCCTTCTTCGTTCATTTTTCATATTTTTATTTTCTCGTAATCAAAAAATCCTCCAGATGTCAAATAACACGACGTCTTCAATGCCGTCGAAATCAGCGACAGAGGTCTGTTTGACCGAACGACAGATGTCCCTATCAGTGAATTCCACAGAAGGTGTTCTGATAGGAACTGTGATACCCATCCTTGTCCTTTTTGGTATTTCCGGTAACATCCTGAATCTCACTGTTTTACTTGCTCCAAACTTGAGAACGCGGTGAGTTTGGAAGAAAATTTCATTTGATGAATTGATTTTTTTCAGATCAAACCAACTTCTTGCCTGTCTTGCAGTTGCAGATATTGTCAGTTTAATAGTTATCCTACCTCATTCAATGGCACACTATGAGATGTTTGAGACGGCTTTATGGTTTCGAAAGTTTTATGGAATGTACAAGTTGCATATAATGGCTGTGACCAATTGGTCAATTGCTACTGCTACATGGTTGGTGACGGGTAGTTTTTGAAAATTCATTTGAAAAAAATTTCCAGGTTGGTTTTTGTGATATGTTTAGAGAGGTTGATCATTATCAAGTACCCATTATCTGTTAGGAAGCAAGCAAAGGTGAGTTTTGGATTTACTTGGAGGGCCCGGCCCGGTAAGACACGGGCTTTTTAGAACTTTCAAGACCCTTAACTGAAAAATTTGACATTTTTCTGAATTTTTTTCAAAATTCCGGAATTTGTTGTTCATTTTTTGTTTGGAGATGTTTTATAACCAAAAAATGTCTGCTTAACAAAAAATAGTGAAATTCCTAGCAAAAATTCGATTTTGAAAGGATGATAATTTTTGAATCCGAGCCGGGCCGGGCCCATGGGAATTTCGAAATAGGCCCGGCTCGGCCCACGACAACTGTACTTACAAGGGAATGTTTTTTTTCACGTGGGTTAGGAATTTCCTTTAAATTGGTGGTCTGAAAGGAGATTTTTCTGTGATTGGATTCTGAAATTTTCAGCCCTCACTGGAGCCAGAGAGTCTGGAAATCTCAATCTGAATATCTGGCCCTTATTTACAATGCCTTGTCGACGTCGCGATTTCAGATTAAGATTTTTAGACTCTCAGGCTCCGGTGAGTGCTGGAAATTTTAAAATCCACTCATAGAAGCATATATTTTTAGACAACCAATTTATAGAAAATTCTTAACCTATTTGGCGAAAACATCCCCTTTCAGATCTTGTAATGCGCTTTTCATTTTTTCTGAAATTCATTTTCACAACATGAATAATATTTTCATACTTTTCCAAATTTTTCCAAATCAATCTAGCTGGAGAGACACATTTGATGAGTTCTTACAGTTCTTCACCCCACGAAATGTTGTTACCATTATTGTGGCAACCGCATTCGTCCTAACATCCTACAATCACGTCAGCCATTCATGTGCAGCAAAACTCTTCTGTAACGGAACCCAGTATCATGTCGCATGCCTTCAAATTGATTCTGAACGATGGTTCCGGAACGAACCTAATCCAAATTCTGAGTTCATGAAGTCTCTGGTACGAATAGCTCCACAAGTCAACGCGATATTCGTTGTGTTAATACCCGTGGTGTTGGTTATTATTTTCAATGTAATGCTTATTCTGACGCTGAGACAGAGGTAAAGGGCTCAATTCGTTCTCAAATAAATTTGGGTTTTTAGGCAAAAGCTGTTCGAGCCGTCGAAAACAATAAGAGGAGATTTGCAATACGGATCTCAGGCAAAAACAGAACATAAAGTTACAATTACGGTCACAGCCATTGTTACATGTTTCACTATTACTCAGGTTGGTTTATACCAGGACTGTCAAAATGGCGGCCGCGGCCACAATTTTGACTTTCTTCCGTTTCAAAGTCTGTTTGAGAATTGTCTGAAAATTTGTGGGTCAAGACTATCGAGCACGCTGAAAACGAATCTGAAATTTGTCTTTTCAAAACTCATCTAGTTTTGTCACAATAGGTCAAAAAGGCCGTTCTCAGTACAAATTGAACCTGAAACCAGGAAAATTTTTTGACGTGAAAATCGTACTGATAATGATCCTCACGACCCAATGTGGCCAAACTAGATGAGTTTTGAAAGAAAAACGAATTTCAGAGTGGATCTTTTGCTATGAAATATTGCTCAGTTGCTTGTTCTCATTTGCTAGAAACATTGATCGTTCGCTATCCCGTAGTGAATGATCCATGTTACTAGTAACTGAGAAATCCAATAGCAAGTGAGCCAAACTTTTTTTTGGGAATAGCAAATGATCCTCTATAGCAAAAGAGCCAATCCTAGCAACTGAGAAATAGTGAAGATTTCTTCACTATATATATATATCAATGTCATTTTCTAAAAATTTACAGAGCCCATCAGCATTTGTTACATTCCTAAGTTCATATATTCATCGGGATTGGGTAACACTTGTAAGTGTCATCATTGAACTTCAAACGTCATTTTCTTTATTTGCAGAGTGCAATCTGCACAATCCTCGTTGTCCTCGGAAAAGCGTTAAACTTTGTTCTTTTCTGTCTTTCGTCAGCTTCATTTCGCCAACGTCTCCTAATGCAAACGAAACAAGGAATTATGCGGAAATCGACGAGGTATACAAGTGTGGCTGCTCACGTTTAGCAGTGTGATCCACTTCATGTGCATATTACTTTTTTGTTGTTAAGATACCGCTTTTAATCGTTTTTCTACACTAGTCATATAGTTATCTCATATCGAATGGGCAGAATTACCAAAAACACATAGTTTGAAGTTGGTGGAACAGGAAAGCTGCAGGAACTTTTTGTGCATTTTTGCGTGAGCGCATTCCAGCGCGCTGTGTTTGCGGACCCTGTATTACTGTATTAATTACTGTATCGTCCGCTGCAACACACTCACGCAAAAATGCACGGAAAGACCCCGCAAAAGTCCCCGTAGCCTTCCCAAAACGCCGAATTTCATCCTCCTCTCGCTCCCTCTCGTTTCCTCCCATCTCCTTGAGATGAATATCTTTCATTCAACGGGTAAAAACCAAAATCTCTACCTGCAATATTTTTCTCTTTCCCAGTTCAAAAAAAGCTCTTGTTCACATTTTGACTTTTCGGTTGTATCTCAAAAAACGCTTTAACTCTCCTTCAAAACTTCACGTGTAAACCCCTCTCCTATGCATGGCTTGTTTCCCCTCCTCCAAGACATTATCAAACATGAATTGTTCTCTGTTGTGTATGCTTCCTCTTGGCTGCTTCTCGCTGTAAATAAACATTCTTTGAAATTATGAGTTAGATGTGCATGTCATGTAAATTTATCTCCATGCTTCATGTGAGCTTGATATCCCAATGAGATCTCCTCCAATGAACCAATGTTTTTTGGAATTTTCAGAAATCAAAAGTTTCCTAGTCTCCAAGCTAGAATATTAGAAACAGCTTTTGAACTCGCTATGCTTTTTTGACCTCTATTGATTTCTCTAAAAAATTCCTCAACCTAAAAAAAGCTTCATGTTCGCAGAACCGTCTCAATGGTGACTTCTTCGACTGTGGTTGTGGATAGTATACCAGACTCCCGTAAAAGGAGTCGCGTGGCAATGGAAATGGCCGAAAGAAGAACGTCAGCTTCATCGTGTCTTGTTGGAGGTAATCGAGCCGATCGTACTCACCGGGCTAACAGTAGCCAGTCTATGATTGGTGAAAGAATGCCTTTAAAAGAGTTCCGGAGGGGGACTAGCTTTGTGTGAGCTTGACATTGAAAATATTGTGATATACATTGAATTTTTTCTGTATTTTATTATTGACTTTTGATCTCGATGGTCCAACGGGTTTTCTTTTTTTTTTCAACTAATAAAGTGCATTCCATTTTTAGGTTGATAAGGCCGGACATCTTACGAATAAAGAACAGTTTGTGACTTGTTTTGACAATGTTTCGCACAGATATTACTTTAGCTCGCTCAAATAAAGAATGGAAAAACAGAAAAAAAAAGAATAGATAAAACAGGTCTCGCAGCGATCAGAGGAAAGGCAAATTCTAAGCTTTTTCGAATTTTTATGTCAACTTTGACATCCGTAAATAAGGAAAATAAAAGTTTTCCATAATTTTTTTCATCAATAACCTTATAAACTGCCCGAAAATCCGCCGGAGCTCCGGAGTCGGAGAGTTACAGTGTTCTCCAATAAAATCTTACCGTTGTCCTTTAAAGGCGCATAAGTGCAGCGTATTAAGCGAGTCTCGCAGAGAGTAAAAAGTTCAGCGGGAACGGGGAAAAAGTGTTTTTATTCCATTTTTTTTCTTCTTTTTTTGAAGACATTTCTCATTTATTTGCTTCGGATTCTACTTTAAAATACTAAAAAAATAATGTTCAGCTCGTATGGAAGAAGACAGTCGCGCCAACGAATTTCTCACGCCTCGGGCGCTCGAACGTGTAGTTCGCAAGTACATGCATCCAGAAGTGACCTTCCCAATCGTGAAGCACTTCATGTTTTTTGTTTTCAGCTAACGGATTTCATAAACTTTTCCGAGCTCGGTTTCGATAGCGAGGAGATAATTATGGATAACGGAGAATTATTGTTGAGTGGTCTTTTGGAGAATTCCTATGGAAAACTCAGTAAGTACACCAATCGTCGAACACTGAGCTGTTCTGTATTGATGCCGGTTATTTTCAGGGCCTTATGAACCAGCCGCGATGCTCACCGGACGGCTCAGAGTGTACAGGAAGTTCACATCAGCTAATCGTTATTTCGGAATGAACAGGATGGATCCATATAACGTAATTGTTTCTTTTGGCTATCAATATATGCAAATCACTTTATACAGCATTCCATCAACAAATACTTGACAAGAGGTGGTGATACGTATTATGTGAAGCAAGACTTATTGGTCAAAATGCAATCCGATATTCTCGAACAATGCCCGAAAATGGTTAGATCTGGAAAGTGTTAGATGGATTGATTTCTGGAAAAACGTTGGCCGGAATAAATCCATTAAAATGTCTGATACTTCGTAAAGTTTTATACATTATAGAGGGATCTCCCGCGCATGATACTATCCGTCTTTCTCAAAAATCAAGAAGATTTTCTCGCAAAAACACTTGAATATGTGTCACAAATGCAGAACCAAGAAGCTTTTTCCGACATCACAAGGAGAATTGCGGAAACAATGGAGAAATTCAAGCAATGTGTTACCAAACCAGTGCCTGCGAAACTGTAAGATTAACACACGTTAGCTCCATATAAATATTCAATTTATCAGAAAAAAGAAGATGACAAAATGCAAGCTTGAAAACCCGAATGCATCGATCGATGCCATTTTTGAAACTTGGAGAGCACATGTTCCGATGAACTGGACCGCCGAACAATCCGGGTACATCAAGGAAGCAATTCAATTCCATATTGACAGACATCCGCCGGAGGAAGAACCTCGTGTTTATGCCGAAGCAGCTTACACGAGTCATATGCTGATGGATTTATTGAAAGAAATCTTTGAATCTTATCCACACATCTATTCTCCATATACAGTAAGTTGAGTTAAGGTCACGGCCTGACGAAATGATTCTATTTGATTTTTTGTTGATTGTTGTATTTTTTGCTACAAATAACGCATTATCTCAAAAATTAAGTCATTAAGCCCTACAGAAACCAAAATTTTTGGATTCAGCGTGTTCAAAAACATCTTTCACGTAAAAAACTCAGAAAAAGCATGGAAAATTCGGTCGATTTCGCCGGGCCGTGACTAGCATAAATACTGTCTGATATGATCGTCCCACATTCAGAAACATTTTTTTTTTCCGGAAATTTCCCATATCTTCAGGAAATCCCAAGACCTTATGTTTTACGAGTTTTCAACGACGTGCCTGAACCATACTTGCTGGACGCTGACGCTCAACAGATTATGCACAAAGTAACTAATGGCGCCTTTATCTTCCAACCGGATCCTTTTCCTACTATATTGACAATTTCGTTGAAGGATTTCATGGAAGCTTATGGAGTTATACTTAACAACAACAACGTCATTCAAATCAGCTCTTCAGTTTATCGTATAAAGAGAGTGACACCAGTAATCACATATAACGGTGAATTCTGCGTTCCATCAGGGTTCGCATTGAATGAGCTAATTCGTCGATTGGCAATTGGATGGAAGTTGTTCCAAAGAGTCAAAAGACACAATGTCGGAAGAGTACTTGAAGATGTTATGACACGCCTCCGGCATAGATTTAATGATCAGCTGGTGAGCGCAAATTGAGCCGGCAAATAGTCAAATGCTATTTCTCAATAGCTGTTGGGGTGATCCACTGCTATATTGTAACTTCTAGTGTCTTAACTGTTATATTCGGAAAGCTGTGGAAAGCTGAAAAAAAAGTGATCTGATTTCAAAATTAGCCGATATCCATTATACAAAAAAAACCCATGTATTTACAGCCACGCTTAACCTTCATCTCCCAAGAAGGTCTGGTAAATGTAACCGAAGAAATTGCTGATTATTGCGCAGCATTTGAGGAAGTGGTTGTTGAAGAAGTGCCTGAAGATATTCTCGACTCGGAATGTTTAGTGTTGAGAAATTTGAAGGCGCTAGTTGGCCGCCTCGTCTCGACCAACACCTTCCCGAATCGTGATCATATTCTGCAGTTGATTCATAAAAGAGCTATCGATAGAATTGGAGGTCCTCAGAACTGGAGAGTCGGTATTATGTTTGACTTGATCGAACAATTGCAAGTCATTGGTTTCATTGAGAAGTTTCCCGAGGTGTGTTAACCATTCATAAACGCCTTGAAGGTTTCAAACTTTTGCAGATCCTCGCATTCTACCACACCCAAGGCATTCCACACGACAAGGAATTGTGTTCACGTTGTTAGGGAATCTTGGACAATCTTCCATCACGATGTCATTGCATACAATTTCTATTTTTCACAATTTTCTTCTTTTGTTACATGATTCAAGTGTACACCGGTTTGAATTCCAAATTTGTAAATTTATTTTGTCTTAAACTTTTCTACGGGAAATATGTTCGAATAAATGTGATGTGATATGAATTTTTGAGCAAGTTTATGAGTTTTTTGGGATATAGGTCTCATCCTGGTTCATCTTATCAAGAACACTTCTAAATTTCCTCTACTCACCTGACCGAAAATATTGCAGCCGTGTGAAAGATGACAACTAAAAGAAGCATTGTTGAAACAGTTGTGAAAACAGAGAAATTAGCAAATTACGAAAGTTCAATTATTGATGAAATAATGAATCTCAAGGAGAAAGTGGAGAAGCTAACGAAGGACAATCTCACTAATAAAGAGACATCTCTGGACCTTTTAAAAATGGAAGACGCGTTGAAAGAAGATCATCAGAATATGAAGAAGTATATTGAAGTCAGAATGCAGAGAGATCGAGATGACAAGAAAAATGAACTAGAAACAATGGAAAGAGATTTTGAATGGTCTATTCAAAAGTGAGTTTATCCTAACGCTTCATTTAAGTTGCCTTTTTTGATTAAGTTTGAAGTTTCATAGCCCGTATTTTACCAATTGTTTCCAGACGCCAGAAAAAATCAACCCAATGATTCGACTCCTTTTGTCACAGTTGTCTGAAAGAACTACTGCCTATTCCAAGTTATAATTGTTTCATGACTTCGTTTATGTTTTCATATTTGTATATATTTGTGAGAATTTGAACCGATCCATTCCAGAATAAAGTTTTTATCATACAGGTGTTTTAGATCAGAAGGCGGTGGCATTCGTGTGAAGCGCGGAGCGAGCCGATAAAGTTGAACTGACTTTTGAAAAGTTGCAAAGGAAGATTTTTTTGAACAAGAGCAGAAAATCTTTTTATCGATAATATGAGTAACTTTTGCTGGAACGACTTCAAAAAGTCAATATAAATACTATCATTTACAAAGATCACAGCTCTTTGGACACGTTTTCGAAATTGCGGCCTGGCTGTACTTTGTACAAAATCCATGAGCAACCCAAGTGGAACACATTTTGTGAAAATCTTCGCAGCTTTTACAAGAGTTGCATGTTGCCGGACAGAGACGATGCATCAACGGAGCATACTTGTCATTAGAGCATCGATTAAGATTCGCGGAACAATCGTTGGCAACATCAGTACAAGCTGAAAAAAAGTGTTTGGACTGCTCTAAAACAGTTAGTCATACTTTGAGGTCCATCCCCATTTCCTTCATTTCCTCCGTTTCCATTCGGATTTGTTCCATTATGTGGGCATCTGTTACATGTAGATGGGCACTCCACCGACAAAAGATCATAGTAGTCGATGGTATTGCAGAATGTCTTCAAAAATTGATACTTTTTTTAGTGTAACATGGGGGAAATTTTTCGTTTTCTCGGCTCAACTATGGTACCAAAAAAGGAAGCGGGGTCACACATGAGACACACTGGTCCCAAATTTACTTACAAGCATAGCTGTGCATACTTCTGGTTTACTCTTGTCTGCACATAGATTTGCATTCTTCCTATTACATTTCCCACACGTTGCTGGACATTTTTCCTGAGAAAAGTTGAGAATGAAATTTCGAACAATATAAAAACGGAACTTTCATAAATTCGCTAAAAGTGGCAGAGTCGCATTGAGAAGCCAAGGCAGAGCAGTTGAGAGTGGTGTCTGGTTGAGGGTTGGAGCATTTGTAAGAGTCACATGCATTACATGTTACAAGGCAGTCCTGAAATTTTGAGCATTAACTAGTGTTACGTAAAATAGCTTCAAATCATGAAAATTTTTTTCACTTTGATAAGAGAAAGTGAGATAAATCTGACCCAAACTTTTTGACTCGTCGATTTTTGACTTTTCTACTTTTTGGCTTCGGGAATCAGTCCTTCACTTTTTGACAATTTTTCATCTTTTTGACTCAAAAAGCCCAATTTTTGCATCATGACTATGTTCACTCTTACAGACAATTTCAGTGTTTTCTTCATATATTTCAGGTTTTTCATTCAGAATTTCCTTCCTAACTGCCTATATTAAGAAGAAGGCTAGAATATGATGTTGTTTAGGTCCACTATTAGAATGATTTGCTTAACTACAGCAAGGAATCTCAACTTCAGAAAAGCTTAGAAAGAATCTAGACATCATATTCTAGTTTTTTCATTTAATATAGACAGTTAGGAAACAAATTCTAAATTAAAAATCTGAGAAATATGAAGAAAACACTAAAACTGTCTATAAGAGCGAATATAGTCAAAAAGCAAAATATGGGTTTTCTGGGTCAAAAAGATGAAATGTCAAAAAGAAAAAAGTAAAAAATGTATTAGTCAAAAAGCTCTGGCCAGATAAATCCGACTTATTGGCTGCAAAAGAACTTTACTCTTGACTAAAAAAAACAATACCCCTAGCATTGCTTTGAATGTCGAGTTGTAGCAATTTGTCAAATCTTCGAAAATACTCGAGCATCGTGTCTCCCGTTTGGATGTTGTACAGTCTTCTGCAACAGAAGAAACAAATCCAATTAACATGAAAAGCCAAATAAGATTTGTTAGTAATATTCTCATTTTAACTTTCTGATGATGTTAAAATTTCTAGCAATTTACTCATTTATATGGCCAAGCAGGTGCACAAATAGTGGGATTCACCAAAAACATTTATTTTATTTTTTTATTTGTGCCATTGTATCCACTTGGGATAAAAAAAGAATGTCCAAAAAACGAAAACAACAACAAGGTTCTCTCTCACACAACACTGTTCAGTTTCGTCATCTATCTTTTCTTTCTCTCAATGAAGATTTAGAATCAGTGCATTTTCTTGCGAGACAGAGAACACAACTGGTTGGGGATGATGGAATAGATGCAAAAGTATGGACGGGACGACGAAAGGAATATGGTTGTTACGTCATCTGTTGAATTAGCGATTGAACAATAGAAAGTTTAACGAGAAAACGTCAAAATAATATAATTTCAGTCAATTTCAGATATGGAAGATGAATTTGGTCTTTCTTTTGCATTGTAAAGAAGGTATTTTTTATTCTTCTGAACGATACTGAATTTGCAACATGATGGTTGATTTGAAATTTTAATCATTAGTCTGATGACCTTTCTGTAACTCACCAAACACCCGATTTGCATAACAAGGGAATGTTTTTCTCACGTTGATTTGGAATTTTCTATAAATTGATGATCTGAAAGTAGATGCTTCTGTGAGTGGATTCTGAAATTTCCAGTCCTCAATGGAGCCTGAGGGTCTGGAAATCTTCATCTGAAATCGCCAATGCATTGTAAATAAGGGAACGGGATCAGATATTCAGATTAAGATTTTCAGGCTCTCAGGCTTCAGTGAGGGCTGGTAATTTCAGAATCTACTTACAGAAGCATCTACTTTTCATATCACCAATTAATGAAAAATTGCTAACCCATGGGAAAAAACATTCCTTTGGCGATTCACTATTCTGAAAATTTCAAACCTTGACCATACAATTTTAGTGAAGTTTTTTTTCAGATTTTTTTTCAGAAGGTCTTTTGGTTTTTACAAAAAAGAGTTTGAAACTTTGGAACCCCTAGTTTGGAACCTTTTCGAAATTTGGTTTTGAAAAAAGAATATATAATTCGTTCATGAGATTTTTATGCCATCGGATAAATCTTGGCGAAATACATTGAAAATCCTCTTGTAAGTATTGTAGGGAATGTCATTTTTGACCTGATTCGGCTCAGAAAACGAAAGAAGGTTTCGCTTTTTTTAGTGCAAATTTTCATTATTTTTCACTTTTTCGTCGCCTTTACTCAATTTTAGAATGGCCCTTTAGAAAGTTGCTCCTAACTCGAGAACCGTATTTCAGAAATGTAAACGATCAACTACAAAGTTGTTCAGTATGCAATTTCAGACAATTTTTCAGTACAACACTTTTGTCCAAAACTTGTGGCTATTCAGTTATACGTCTCTGAAGTACAGTTGAAGTATGACCAAATGTGATCATTTACTCTGACAATTCATGTAAAGAATGCTGAAACTAAAAGATAGAAAAATTTGTTTTCAGCTGTTTTCAGACAATTGAATACATCATCTTTCTATTTTCCCCCTTTTTTCTTCCTCTAGTTCAAACGGTTCCAATTGATAGTTTCGAGTCGAAATCTGAACAAGGAGTGAGAGAGAGAGATGTCGTAACTGGTAAGTGAGAACCGGTGTCATTCAATGATAACAGTATATACGCATACGCGTATATGTATGTTTTTGCCAAAACCAGACATTTCGCGCAAGCAGTAAGGGGGGCGGCGTTCATCCCCCCACCCCTGTCTTGTTCTGTTCTCCAGTAGTAATTGCGATAAGTATATAAGATTGACTTGTTCTTCTAAATAAGCATCATTCTTTACCAAAAAATCGTATACTTTCGAGGAAGTGTGTCTTCATTTTTTTTGACTTATCAGTGCTTAATCTAGAGATTTCATTCCTTATTTTAAATTGTCATAAATTCCAGACATGGCTACCTACCTTCGGTTGGTAGTGCTGTTGCTCCTGACGATCCATGTTTCGTCGTTCCTCTTCCCAATGTCGGGAGGAGGTGGCGGAGGTATCATCTCCACCTTCGTGTATATTTTCCCTTAACACATTTTTTTAGGCTGCGGAGGTGGCTGCGGTGGCGGAGGAGGATGTGGTGGCGGATGTGGACCACCACCACCACCACCATGCGGAGGAGGATGCGGTGGAGGAGGCGGATGCGGAGGAGGAGGTGGATGCGCTCCAGCACTCCCACCACCACCACCATGCGGTGGAGGCGGAGGAGGATGCGGTGGAGGAGGCGGAGGATGTGGAGGCGGAGGTGGAGGATGCGGCGGTGGAGGTGGAGGATGCGGAGGAGGAGGAGGCGGAGGATGCGGTGGAGGAGGCGGAGGATGTGGAGGAGGAGGCGGAGGATGCGGTGGAGGAGGCGGAGGATGTGGAGGAGGAGGCGGAGGATGCGGTGGAGGAGGCGGAGGATGTGGAGGCGGAGGCGGAGGATGCGGTGGAGGAGGAGGCGGAGGATGCGGAGGCGGAGGTGGCGGATGCGGAGGAGGAGGCGGCGGATGCGGCGGCGGAGGTGGAGGAGGATGCGGAGGAGGAGGCGGAGGAGGCTGCGGAGGTGGAAGCTCTGGAGGATGCGGAGGAGGAGGCGGCGGCGGCGGAGGTGGTTGCGGAGGAGGAGGATCATCTGGCGGAGGTGGATACGCTGTCGCCCCATCTGGAGGAGGTGGATGCGGAGGAGGAGGTGGTGGAGGTAGCTCTGGAGGAGGATACGCAGTTGCACCAGCCCCATCATACGCTTCGTCAGGAGGAGGTGGATACGCCACTAGCGGAGGAGGTGATTTTGAAAAAGTTTTCTCTCCAATGAACCAAAAAAAATTTACAGGAGGATCCGGCGGTGGAGGATACGCTACAGGAGGACAATCCGGAGGTGGATACTCATCCGGAGGAAGCTCTGGAGGCGGTGGATACTCAACAGGAGGAGGTAAGAGTTTGCTTTGAAGCTTCAAATAAAAAAAATTGAGTTTAGGAGGCGGATACTCTGGAGGAGGTGGATCAAGCGGTGGATACGCTGGAGGCAGCAGCGGTGGAGGCGGATACTCCGCACCAGCTGCTCCACCACCACCCCCACCACCACCACCGCCAGCACCAGCACCAGCTCCAGCTCCATCAGGCGGAGGATACTCAGAACAAGCAAGTGGCGGTTCTTCTTACCCATCACGCCATAGATTCTCGCGCTTCTTCAACAAAGCATAATCTGGGTTACCCACTTCCACCCGATATCCCTTTTTATTATGTTATTTTCGTTGTCAAAGAGCAGCAAAAGAGTCCGTCGACCTAGTTGACGATTCGTTGCAAAAGAGAGGCGTCTTAGTTTTGTCCCTATTTTCATCTTCCCAAACTTTGTTTGTTGTCGGTCAGATGGCCAAACCCAAACATCTTCCTTGTGTCCTGTATATAAATGTGTTTCTGAAAGTGTACGTCGTTTTCTAACGCAATGCATGACAACCACACACACGTTAAACAACAAAAAAACAAGTAAACTTGCTCCGGATCTGATCTGAAGACACCTACTAACCATGGTAGTTAGTCGTACACACACCGAAAGTCGAATGAGAAGAAGCTAAAACTTGACAGCGACATTATTCAAGAAACACAAAAAATTAGCAACTAATAGGCTAGTATTCATGTAATGTCCTCAAGTTTTACCGAGAAACGAAATTTACATCATGGTAGTCTGTCTAGATCATAACAATTTGTCTTTTTTTTTGTAGATACATACACTCACTCACAACCACAAGAATCACCAAATCTCCAATGACAATGACTTTACTCGTTTTTAGAACTAACTAGGGACCTGCCAGGTATGACAATGAGATTTCAGTAAGTGAATAGGACCACTGGATAGCTGGGAACAATTCATGCAAGCCTATGTAATTAGTAACTTCTATGGCCTCCTTCAGGTCGAGCTATATGGGCTTGAATCCTGTTCTGTGAGGAGCTAGACAAGAGAAACTAGTGTTAGTAAAATTGAAAATTGATTTTCACGTCAACCATTTCTCCTTTTTCGTTGATTTCTAGTTGGTTTTCTTCACTATATCTTATAGAATCAGACCTTTTGAACCCACGTAGCTTTACTGCCATATCTCAACGGCTATGGGTGTGATCAACTGCTATATTTGGCCCTTCTGCTATGGATCAAATGCTACTTTTGCAACTTTTGATATCTTAACTGCTATGGCTATTCTCTCAACTGCCAAGGCTATAGCAGTTGAGAAATAGCAGTAGAGAAACATAGCAGTTGAGTATTTGCCCCAGAATGTCTTGTGGCAATTATTTTTGTCATGACCTTTTTCGCAATCACCACCATAAAACACATATGTGGTGGTCTGAAAACGAGTACTGTCTTACTTCATCGTTGTCTAACCAAACATAGAACTCAACAGTAGATCAAAAGCTGCCTCAATAAGACTCCAATAGGCCTTCATGACGCAACGTTACGCAACGAAGTTACGCAACGAAGCATCAAAAAATCAAGAGCGCGCCAACATGAAAACACTCTTTTTACCCGTTTATATTTTTCAGAGCACTGGAGGTGGATCATCTTATTCGGGTGGAGCATCTTCAACAGGAGGATCTTCATACTCTAGCGGCGGGGACCAATCTTCGGCATCAAGTTACTCATCAACAGGAGGAGAACAATCTTCATCAGGAGGAGGATACTCTAGCGGAGGCGAATCTTCATCAGGAGGATCTTCGGGAGGATACTCATCTGGAGGCGAATCTTCATCAGGAGGATCTTCAGGAGGATACTCATCTGGAGGCGGTGAATCGTCTGGAGGAGAAATCTCATCATCTGGAGGTTACTCGAGCGGCGGATCATCAAGTGGTGGAGAAACCGCTTCTTCTGGAGGATACTCCTCGTCAGGAGGAGGTGAATCTTCATCATCCGGCGGATATTCGGGAGGAAGTGATTCATCGGCTGGAACTTCATCAGGTGGTGAAACAGGAGGATCTGAGGGATACTCTGGATCATCTTCCACTGGAGGAGAATCTTCATCTTCCTCAGGAGGATACTCTGGGTCATCTTCTACTGGAGGAGAATCCTCATCTTCATCAGGAGGATACTCTGGGTCATCTTCCTCTGGAGGAGAATCCTCATCTTCATCAGGAGGATACTCTGGCTCGTCAGAATCTGCAGCCGCTCCAGCACCGGAAGCTGCTCAACCATCAGAGCCAGAGCCAGCTCCAGAAGTACCCGCAGCTCCAGAGGCAGCTCCAGCTCCATCTGGAGGTTATTCCGGTGGAGGATCTGAGTCGTCAGCTCCATCTGCCCCATCTGGAGGAGACTATTCATCAAGCGGATCATCGCAACCGTCAGCCCCTGCTCCAGAAGCATCTTCCGGAGGCTATTCTGGAGGAGGAAGTGACGCTGGAGCATCTTCTGGAGGAAGCAACTACTCTGGAGGAGGTGAAACAGCTCCAGCTTCGCAACCAGCCCCACCACCGGCACCGGAACCAGCACAAACTTACTCGGGAGCTGGAGGCGATGCCGCTGCAGCACCTGCACCAACAGGAGGAGGATATAATGGAGGAGCTGGTGGAGGAGCACCAAATGGCGCAAATTATGATGAAGCTCAAGAAGATGTGGAAGAGTATGAAGGAGGAGCAGCTGGATTCAGAAACAGAAGATTTTCAAAGGGAGGATCCGCTGATAATACATCAATCTGTAACTCAGTTCGACTCAGAAAATTGATCAGACAGGTGAGTTACTGAGCGAAATTTGATGACAGAATCCTTTTTTTTCAGAGTCTCACCGAGGATCCAGAATCATCGATGCAAAGACTCGCCCAGCGGGTGAAATCTCGTTTAGTCAGCGGTGAATTCTATGTTGCTTGCGGTGAGCAAGGACTGTCACCAATCGACGGAGAGAATCGCGAGCATTGCTTCATCAAGACTGACACGTTCGCTTGTTACGTTCTCAGAAAAGCCTAAGCTGGACACAATAATTTATTATTAATTTTAATATTCTTTTCCTTTGATTGTTGTACAATTTGAATAAGATTGACAGGAATTGTATTAAATAAATTATTTGTACTCTTTGGAATCTCGCTACTAGTTGCCAAAATGCTATTCTGTCACCTGAAGACGGCGTGGAAGATAAAAGTTGGTGGAACCAAACTTTGACTCCAGCAGAAAAAGGAAATAGTTATGATTACAGTTTATTTGTGCAGAAACAAGCAACAGGAAAAATTTGTTAGTCACAACACACGTAATATGATAGAGGAACACGTACAAAGGTGGAGAAAAGATTTAGGGGATGAAATTTTTCTACAAATCAATTACATATGGCTCACATGACATGGCAACTCGCTCATAAGGTAGTTTAGCATAGTCGAGCATTTTCTTCGACGCACGAAAAGCCAAATCATCACGGTCCTCCAAAAAATACACTTTTTTGACTCGAGACTGAATCAACATTTGTGCGCATTTGTTACATGGAAAGAGAGTGACGTAGACAGTACAGTCGTGGAGGGTATCACATCTCTGAAAGAAAAAATTGGTTAAAAAACCCCAATAATCTTCACTCACCTTGTTTATGATGGCGTTCATCTCAGCATGAACCACATACAAATGTTTATTATCGTTTGGATCTTCTTTATCCCATCGAAAAACATCATCGTCTACTCCGATTGGAAATCCGTTGTAACCAACAGAAACAATGCAGTTGTTTTTGTCCACAATTACACATCCGACCTGAGTATTTGGATCTTTACTTCGAAGTGAGGTCACTTTTGCCATTCGTAAAAACCGTTGATGTTTTTCGAGCTCTTTTTCTTTTTTCACTTGATCTATTGATATAGTTTCAAAACTCTCGGTAACTGCCTGGAGTGAATCGCGAGAGTCGTTTAAGTTTATGTCTAGATAATCCTGACTGTTCAAAGAGTTGGCATTAGAAGGCAGCATTGGAAGGAATAAAAATTATTTTGAAAATGGAGCCTTTTCGATAAAAAAAGAGAGAGGGTACGGTCGACATTTTTCTGCAGATGCGCGTCTGTGTGTTTGCACATATTGATTTCGAAAACGTCTTTGTCTCGCGCTCTTTCTCTACTCTTTTCTACCTCGCACATTCTTTCTCGTGCTCTCTCCATCGTTTTTTGATTGAACGAGACACTTTTTCTATTGGTATCTTCGATAGTCTTTTTTAATCGATTTTCTTTTTTTTTTTTTCATTTTGTTTTTGTGTCACATAATCTCTGCTGCAGGATAGCCCCTAACTGAATAAAATTCAGCTATTCTACAGCCTTTTTTTCGAAGTTGAGATTTCAAACGAGCTGTTTTTTGTTACAGATAAGCTCAGCAATGACTACAGTCGAAGAGGAACTTCTACTCAGCGAACCCGTGGCGAACGATTACGACAGTTTAGCAGTAGGTTTTCAAGAAAATTGTATTATTGCCGACATAATTAACGGAATTCCCGAATGTGCGGCCAAAAGAAACAAAAAATTGGTCTTTTCGTACTGACGGTGCTGAGTATTGAGCTGAAAATGCGACTCAGTACAGTGATTCATGCGTGTTTCATGAAGAAAATTACAATATCGGCGCCTATATTTTGGCCTCTTCAGAGAGAATTGATTGATATTTTTAGGGAATCGACGTGGATTTGCTCCTCGGAGCCGGCGACATTTCACGCAAGCCAACATCTACCGATGACGCAACAGCTGCTCTTCTGCTTGATTCTGTTGAACATGCTCCGGAACAAGATCCGGAGCAAGTTCCAGGTTTAAAAAAGGTAAGTTAATCACCGCCCCACATCTTCTAATCCTCTCAAAATGACCAATTGTTTTTTATATTTTCAAATTGTCCTTAACTGTCTGGAGGCTATGTTTGTTCTTCCAGGCTATTATTTCCATATCTTATACATATCAGTATATTCAAACCTTCTTTCTTTCGCTATTCTGAATTGCCTAACCCCTATTTACTTTCCCCGTTTTCTGAAAAGTTCTTGAATTATAATCGATATTCGACTTTATCGAGTTTCCATTGAATTCCCGAGTGATTTCGTATTTGAATATTACTGTCCCGGTAGTATCCCCACCCGATTCCGTTCGTAATTTCAATTTAAATATCCTCTCGACCCAAATGACGATTCATCCGATTACCCAACAGTATCGACTGCTACTACCACACAATCGAGCCCAGTTTACCGTTCGGATATTTTTAATAATTATTTTCGATTCTCGAGTTTATGATTGCTATTCATTTTTGCTGCAAAATGACTGTATGATTAGGGGATCCTTGGAATTGTGTTTATCGGCTGATAAATATATGATAAATTGGCATAATATTTGTAGAAAACGTGTTTATGTTATGTATAATTATACAGGTAAGGGAAACAATGGAGGTCGCGGAAGAACGCTTAGAAAATGGAGTAAATTCGATTATAGTCTCACGTGACATAATAGCCAACCACAAAACTGAGTAGCATAAGTAGCACACGAAATTGATCGAAATTTCTGCATTTTTTTGCTCAAATATTGAAGCTTCTACACTAATGAACTTTAATTCAGGCTTAGTAGGATCCGCGCTAGCTTGACGCGGAGGTTTTGTATGCAATTCTTGCAAGTAACATGACATCAATGTAAATGAAAAGAGCTTCAAAGGTGGCAAACAATTTCCCGAAAAGCAGAAAGCTGTTCGGGACTTTCGTAACTCTTTTTTTCCGCTAGAATTTTAACATAGAAAGTTTCGAGGCAATTTGTTTCGTTTGCAAGGTGTTTTTTTTAAGATTTCGAAGCAATAGAAGCTGTCAGTAGTCAGAAACAGTTGATTTAGGTAATTGAGCTATTTTTTCCAAAATTTCGTTTCATCTATTCATAACTTGAGCAAGACGTACAGTGTGGGAACGGTGATATGTAAATGTGCTCAGAAGTGATGGAGAAAAATTTGGACGTTTACCGAAAATTAGGAATAGTTTTTCTAGAAACATATCAGCTAGCAAAAATATACTCAAATGGCGCTACATTTCAGAAACAATTCGTTTACTCCGTTCTCGGATTCTGTTGCCCATCAGCAATTGCTCAAGAAGAGCAGAGTTTCTAAACTAAATCAATGAGATTAATTTTTGGTTTTTCTTTAGAGCTCTGATAAGACCAACTAATTATTTCAAACTGCTAGGTTTTATGAGTTCAATTAATGTTTCCAATAATAGATATAAGTTTTGTTCGATGCAAGTTAAACTAGTTTACCAAAAAAAATCACTACCTAAGGCCATCCACCATCATTCAATTTAACTGAATCTTGTGAAAAAAGACCCAATAATTTCCAGAATAACGAAACAGGAGAAGATGTTGAGAGTGAGAAAGAAGAACTTGATTACGATGAGGAAGAAGATGATGACGATGGAAAACGAGAACGAACGAGTCGATACACTTCGGAGAGAAAGGGAGCATCACGACAGAATTCAGAAGACGGAGAGAAGAAAGAGAATGGAGATCGAAAGGTAGTCGAAACTTAATTTTCGCGAGTAGTATACTGTGAAAATAATAAAGTTCCAGCACTATTCCGAGTTCTTCCTTTATTATTCAAATTAAACTTTTGCTACTGCCAATATATGTTTGCTTTTACTTATGTCTTTCGGTGAGTGCAGAGCGCTCAAAATTCTTCCTTCCCTAAGGATCAAGGTGAACCTTGAGATGGCGTACTGCGACTACATAGTGGTTCTCAAGATGATCAAATTC
>GL379856.1:166137-186845 GCA_000143925.2 Caenorhabditis brenneri
CTACGCGGGAGGAGCTAGATAGCATGAATACCCAGTCGCAATCACCGAGGTCAGTATGATCTGACGAGATTGCCAGCGTATCGCTAGCTGCAGTTGCCTGAGACGGCAGCTCAGATTGTTCATGACAACGTGTGTCGGTTCTAAGGGCTTTAATCTCGTACACCATCTGGAAGATCCGAGAATATAAATTTTTGGATACGGAGCACTGTCAGGAGTCTTTGACGCTGAAGTAATTAGTCTTCTTCATCCATAATCATTCATCCATCCCAGCTTTTTCACACTCATCGTTGTACATCATATGTACTCTCATTCCCATAGACATAAAGACCCTTACCGGTCGGAAGATAACGGATAATAGATCGTCATCCCTCGCCTCCCCTCTTCCGCGATGTATCACGGAAGGAGATGTCGAAGGGGTGGATGCCTCTTCCCGGTCCCAATCCTCATATTCAGTGTCCACATGG
This sequence comes from Caenorhabditis brenneri, assembly GCA_000143925.2. NCBI lineage: Eukaryota > Metazoa > Nematoda > Chromadorea > Rhabditida > Rhabditidae > Caenorhabditis > Caenorhabditis brenneri. Next base: position 166,602 of record GL379856.1, read on the forward strand.
AAGGGATTGTGATGAGAGAAAGAGACCCTTCTCACCTTCTTCCCAGTAGCAAAGAAGCATTTATTTTTTAACGAGCACAAACGAAGAAGAAACTCCCATAGAATTCAGCTGGGTGTCCTCTTCCTTCATCAAAAGAGCGATGTTCCACCCTCATTCGGGTAATTCCAGTGGTGATACATAACAGATGAGTATCAACCGCCTCGCTGGAACTTTATTATTTCCACAGTAGCGGTAGATACTCAACTGTTATGTATCTCTACTGCAATTTCTCGAATGAGGGTGATAAAACGCTATTTTGTCCCTGCTAGTGTCTCAAACGCTATATTTGACTCTTTTGCTATGGATCAACTGCTATTTCAGCCTTTTTTGATGCCTCATGGCAGTAGATCCACGACAGAAGAGATAAATATAGCAGTTGAGAAATAGCAGTAGAGCTACATAGCAGTTGAGTATCTACCAAATATCTATACCCTCAACTATTCTGTAAAACTCACTCAGTCAGAAAATTCAAATTTTCATCACTTAAATATCGATTTTCAGGCGAAACGTCCCGGAATCCCATCACTCTTCGACAAAACTATCCTTAATAATCCAATGAAAAGCGGAGATCAACCGATCGGAGTGATTCTTCGAATTGAAGGAGAAGCCGAACGAATTTTCTATCCGCCACCATCGTTCATGATGCAATTACAACAACAAAATCAGCCAATTGTTCCACGACTTCCAAACGGAATCCCATTAATTGGGATGCCATCAAATCATGGACGCGCTGGCTTCGGAGTCGGATACCAGCATAACCAGCAACAACAACCCCACGGTAGACTTGCGGGAGGAGGTGGAGTTGGAGTCATGCCAGGGCAATGGGATAATGAAGTGGAGCGATTTTTGAGTAGTACAAATTCGCGTGGAGTAACAAAAAAGAGAAGAAGCGCGTCATACTCTAGTGCTTCTAGCTATTCCAGTGATAGCAGATCCCGATCGAGAAGTTCGTCAAGAAGTGATAGGCGCAAGCGAGATGAGAAGAGAAGAAGAAGAGATGATCGTCGATATGAAAGGAGAGATGACCGAAGAGGTGCAGACTTCAGAAGAGGCGAAGATAAGAGACGGAACCACGACGATAAGCGATCCAGAGAAAGGGATTCTTACTCTGAACGTCGTAGAAAAGAACAATCGAAGAAGTCAGCAATAGAAAGTGCTAAAGCTCTCGGACTGTCCAACGACTATATGGAGCGAATGAACGAACAAAAACGGCAAAGAGAAGAGTATAAAAAGGCGAAGGAGGAACAACGTTATGGCCCAAGTTCAGCAGACACTAAAAACAGAAAAGAAGCATCAGTCCCTTCTACATCAGCTCATAAGGACTCTGCCTCTTCGATCAAGGACAAAGGAACAAAAGCGTATCTTGCTGTCAATGTGTGTGGAGTACAACAACTTCCCACGGCTGTCAAGAAGATTGAAGCACTTGCTAACGAATTGGGTCCCATCAAAGTATGCTGGCGTTCGGCTGATGATGTTGTTTCGATAATTTTCAATGCACATGATAAAGCCAAAGATTTTATGATCAAATACAATGGGTAAGTTCCATTCTTTTTATAAATGGCCGTGATGATAAGACCTGTTGGTCCGTTTCGATCACATCTAGATCCTCCAACCTAATATGCATCGTAACCTGTCTTTGTTTCAGAAAAGTGCTATCTGGCCTACGAATAACCGTTTCATTGGAGAAAAAGTTCCTGAACTTAGCTGAGCTCAACTGAATCCAGAAGCATCACTCGGAATAAATTCGGTCAATCAAAATCAATGTTTTCATGTTTTGTAATACTGTTTAACGATTTTTAATTTTTACTCTGTACAAATAATGAATAAAGTAAGAATAGAAAAAATAAGTGTTGGTTGAAAAAATGGAATTTGTTTTGAGATTGGTCAAGAGAAAAAATATTATGCAAGACACAAATAAATACACAATTGGAATCATTATTAAGAAGGAGATTCGTGAAGATGAGAGCTTGAGCTTCACCTAGTTTTGATTTACAAATGAAAAGAAAATTAAAGAGAGACATGATCAACAGCTACGGTTGGGGTCTTAATTATCAGTTTTCCATTCTCCTGGATACTCATCCGTTGACGGCATTCTACACCCAATGCGTGTGTTTCTCGGATGCCTTTCACCCATTTCGATAAACTATCCAGGACAGATCGATTCGTATAGCAGACGATTATTGATACCAGCAAACCCTGGAAAATATGAATTTAGGTACACTGATTAATGATGGATGAACTGGAGAAGTGTCTTTCCACACATACAAAAGAGGTAGATACTCAACTGCTAGGGGGATGATCAACTGCTACTGCTATCTTTAGCTCTTCTGCTATGATTCAACTGTTATAGTCATAGAAGAAGAGTCGAATATATCAGTTGAGACATTAGCAGTTAAAACATAGCAGTTGGGTATTTGCCTATGTAAAGGCTGTTGAAATTTGGAAATTGTGGAATTACCTGTGCTCCATTAAGAGCCTGATCGATGTTCTGATACCATGGAGAATTGAAACGGTAGATGGTAAGAAGTTGTTGAACTCCAAACACTGGAATAAGCATGAATGCTCCGCGGACAGCTTTTCTGAGTGAATTCAAATATAATCAAAGTCAAAAAGGTATCGGTGAAAAAATGACAATTACTCAAATGCTATGTTGTAACTTATATTGTTTCAACTGCTATATTTGGCTCTTCTGCTAGGGATCAACTGCTATAGCTATAGCAGTTGAGACACCAAAAGAGGCAACAATAGCAGTTGATCACACCCATAGCAGTTGAGTAACTACCTGAAAAAATGTATGTATCTCCTCACCTGTATTGAATTTTCTCGAGGTGCGGATCTCCTCGAATTTTCTTGACTAGAACGTAGACGATTAGAAGAAGTAGCACAACATTGACCTGAAAGCTGAGTCGTGAAACCAATTTCTTTCATACAAATACTCTCAACGTGATAAAATTAGGTGCTGCCCCGCTATAGAACTGGCCGCATCGGAACTATCCCGTATCAGAACTTTCCGGATTAGAACCGGGCCATATTTAAGCTCCCAGTTGCGACTCAGGGCTGAATTTCTGTGCAGAATATAACCAAAGTGGTCCTATACATTTTCTTGGATTTTCGAGTGCTTCGGAAGTACCCACTGCAGTTCTAATGCGGAGTAGCACCTAAAATCGTGTGTGCACTCACACTTATAGCCAAAACAGACGGTACAACAATGAATAATTCGATTGGTACGGAGGAGTTCTCAATCCAACACATCGCACTATCATCAAATTTTCCTCGGACAGCCATGTAAGCTATGGTCATGACGCCAGGTGCACCTGAAAATGTAAAAATAGGTATGTGGATATCCCTGAGGGTATATACCCCATCCGCAAATAATATATTTCTTCATGGTCTCTCCTTCTGAGTGTTGGGCAGTATATAGAAGTCTGAATAGGTAGACTCCTTCAGCCAGCATCCATGAGAAATTGGTCATCCGTAGGTATCTAAGTTGAATGGAGAAAACGAGACGACATAAAAGCTGTAAAGATGAACTTTGTCGAATAAAACTGAGTTTGAAAAGCTAGCAAGGGAATGTTTTCTATAAATTGGTGGTCTAAAAATATGCTTCTGTTAGTGGATTCTGAAGTTTCCAGCCATCACCTGAGCTTGTGGGTCTGGAAATCTTAATCTGGCCCGCCCCTTTATTTTCAATGAATCTGCGATTTCAGACTAAGATTTCCAGACTCCCAGACTCCGTTGAGGGCTGGGAATTTCAGAATCCGCTCACAGGAGCATCTACTTTTGGATTACCAATTTTGAGAAAATTCCTAACCCATGTGAGAAAAGCATTCCCTTGTAAGTGACTCACATCATTCTGATATACTTGATAAGAGAGTGGAGCATCGTCTCGAACATAGAACCATACTGTTAGAAGATAGAATAGACCATAACAGAAGCACGAGATTAGAAGATGACGATGGAGGATGAACATTGGTTGTGTGCGGATTGGTCTGTAGAACGTGAGATGATCAATGAGCAGGAAAGACAATAGACGTAAGTTATTTTCGGCGGGAATTTGTTAGTGTTTCAAAATGAACATACTTGTCCAAATCAGGGCCGGACACAGACGGGATTTTCCATTGGCCCGGGGTCAGGGCAAGATAAATTTTCTTACAGAAAAAAAATTCTGACCCGCCGGGACGGCCCGGATTTGGACAAGTATGAAGATGAGAGTTTTCTTCACCAGCAAAAATGTGTCAAACTTTTGTGGGATCCATTTTTACGTCATTATTCTAGACACGGAATTCAGAATTGGCAGCGCAGCAACATTTATCATGCGAGGGGAAACAATTCCAAAAGTAGTTATGGAAATTACTTATGAAAAACTGACGGAAAATGCAAAAAAGAAAGATTGGCTGCCTAACAAGGGAACTTTCTATAAATTGGTAGTCTGAAAAATGTTACTTTGAGTGGATTCTGAAATTTCCAGTCCTCACTGAAGTCTGAGTCTGGAAATCCTAATCTGAAATTGCCACGTCGATAACAAGGGGGCAGAGTCAGATATTCAAATGAAGATTTCCAGACTCTCAGGCTCCAGTGAAGGTTGGAAATTTCAGAATCCACTCACAGAAGCACCTTTTTTTAGACCACCAATTTATAGAACATTCCTAACCGATGAGGAAAAACTCCCTTTTGAAGGTTCGGGAGAAGTCCCGTGTTACAATAACGCATCTGAAATGCTTTACCTGAGTAACGAGAGCAATACAATGGCCGGTAGCAGAGAAAGAACACTGAGGATATACGTGACCAATCCCAACCACATCCGAACTTCAGCATCCTGAGACCAATCATAATGAAAACGAAACCTGAGGAAAAAGACCTACATCTTTTGACATACATCCCATGTAGTCGGTATGTTCTTTTATTCCACCAATTCCTTCTGGCATGTCCCATCCACTTTTTGTGCAGCTTTTGATTGCTGAAACTTTATGAATACACTCTTTGATCTCTTGAGCTCAAAGTTTTTACCTTGACGATCATAATCCATTTTCACAGATGTTCCACCGTAAATATAGTTTGGACAGTGCTTGGGAACTATCCCTTCTTGTGCCGAATCAAAGCAGTTCCATCCGTCCCAGGTGGCTGGACATGGTGCATCATCTTGATTGTGATTATCTGAGAAATGAGGTTTTGTCTGAATAGGTACAATAGTAGTCTGTACATTTCACAAGAGTGTTACGACAACAATAGCGAGCAGCTGAGCAGCAATCTTTGACGATGAGTTCGAACTGGAAAGGAAGTGGCGGATCGAGATGTAGGTCGGAGAACGATGTGATTTTTGACCTGGAAGAACGTTTCTTATCACTGAAAAACTTTTTTAACCCTGAACCATTTGGTACCATATTTGTGTTTGGAGCATGGGTTACTCTAGGGATACGGTAGCTACAGTAACCGGACAACACTATAATGTCTAGGAAACCGGGTTAGATTTGTTCCATTTTTTTAATACCAAACACTTGGGACCTGAATAGTACACAAACAAAAAATGGTGGAGATTACTGTAGGATTACTGTAGTTACAGTATCTCATTTTATCTCATTGACAAGCTCTAGATGACATCCATCCCAGAGAGCTCTATCTTTCCAGAAATAATTTCTAGAAACTTCCAGAAACGTCGAATCGAATAATTGTTTTGCTGGGAATTCATATTTCGAAAACCTTTGGCCGGAGTTCAAATTTTGAAAGAGTGTATTTCCTTTGAATGGTATGTTTGTTCAATATTCATAAATTAATGAAGTTGCTCAGGTCCAACCTCCAGAACTTGTTGCAGAACCATTTCTCCCTTGTTTCCCCCCACCTCCTCTTCTGCTCTCAAGAAAGAAAAGAATGGATTGGTTTTTTTTCCAAAGAACATGTATATGTGATTCAGTTTTCTTCTTCTTCTCGATAGAATTTCGAAAAAAAAAACGAACTTTCAAAAAACGAACTTTTCAAACGCCTATATTTTTAGTTTCCTTTCCGTTCAATTTCCTCTGTTTCGCACATTTTTCTTTCTTCTGGCCATCTCCGTTTTCTTTTTCCATTCGGAAATTAATAGAAAAAAGAAGGACAAAAAGAAAGATAAAATCGGATCACGACAGCATGCGAAGAAGAAGAAGAGAATATATCAAAAAACTAAAAAAGTCTCGAACTCAAAATTTGGATTTTAAGGAAGTTCAGCGAATTCAAGACCTCCTGAAGAAAATTTTATCATATGTTCCTTGCAAAACAATCTGGAACCTCTCGGGTATTCATTTATTTTTCGGACCATGGAAATAATAACCGGGACTCATGGTTCAAAGGGCAATTTTAGATTTTGAGAACTACCCAGGACTCATGAAATATGCGACACCCAAAAAATCTTTTCCGGGGCTCAAAAATTTATTTCGAGTAGGATGAATCCCGGAAGAGTTTTTTTGGGTCCCGCACATTTCAAGAGTCCCGGGCTTTTCCATGGTCCGGGGTATTATTTCAGGGTCCCAGAAAAAAAATACACAGGAAACGGATCAAAGACAAGAAATCGGTCATCAGTCTATCTCTTTATTAATTTTCAGTGTAGAAAATGATATTACTCGAATACTATGTTATTTTTTCCTAAAGAGAACCTCACAAGTACATGGAGGAAGAATTCCAAAAATTGTTTTGACAAGCCCTCAAAAAATTAATTAACCTCTTTTCAGTGCTATTTTTCCATTTTCCCGTGAGTTTTTATTATTGCGCGACCTTATGAATTCGGCCAACACTACTTGATCTATTTTCATCCTATAGACCTGTGTTCTTCCATTTATCAATAATCCTAATGTAGCCAAAGTCACTTTCAGCTTTATCTCTTGCTTTCTTTTATTTGAAGTTTTTTCTTGAAATGTGTTTTGCCTTCATGTTCCTTTTCATCTGTTTTGAAACGAGAAAAAGAGGTTGAAATGTTGCAAATCTTTACACAAACTGTCACTTTTCTCTTTGTCATCATCATCTTCCATCTTCTTTTTTTTTCTTAAAACCAATCCGTCACTTTTTGCTCTTTTTGTCGCAAGGTTAAAAAATAATGACCATCGTAGTCTGGGGTTCTTTAGACAAGTGATCATTATTAACTGATATATTTTTTTGACTCTTGGAATCAAGAAATTAGTTTTCTGTCTTCTATTCATGTTTAGAGTCACGAATCCCTAAAAAAATTTCCAACTAAAATTTTCTTGAGATCTATCATTTTTTAAACTATTAGATATTGTTGTTGCGATCGCTGCTCCAAATACTGTGCAAAACTAAGAGACTTAGGTTCTTCGGTTATGATGGGAAACAAAAATAAAGAAAAGAGAGAAAAAAGACGATCGCTAAACATCGGAATTGTAAAAACAAAACAAAAGAAACGCAGAAAAGCATATGAAACTTTTCCGAAATGTTTGAGACTCAATTCAACTCATTCGAACTTCCTGTCTGACTCATATACTTATTTATATGTAATACCAACTGTGTTTCTTCACCTTTTCAAGTTCTTTTTCCGAGGAAACAATAAAAAAGAGTTTGCTGAGTTAACAAGATAAATCCAAACTCGAAAATTAGAAAAAAAAATTCTGGGGATTAGGAAAGAATTGCGGGAAATTAGATCGTTCGTCCTAGACCTTGCAGTCAAAAAACTGTTTTTTTTTCGAGTTTCAAGTTTGACTTCAACTTGCTTTGAACTTTTCAGTTAAAGGACGGTAAAAGGGAGTACGGTAGTTTCATTCAGTAGAATATTCTGCAATCTGACGTGGTGGTGTGCACGGTGGTACGCTCGCAGATCGTACATTCTAATTGACGACACACGCTTTTTAGAAGAATTTCGAGGCCCCACCAAAATCGGGGGAAAAAGGGCGGAGCTTAGAAATCGCAGCTCTAGCATGCTGTTCTGCTCTGAAAAATACCGTGCCAGGGCTGCAATTTTTAAGCTCCGCCCTTTGTTCCCCGATTTTGGTGAGCCCTTAGAATTTCAATGAGAAACTATGTGCAGAAAGTCCTATCATGGTTTCAAAAGTGATACAATTTATCGAAGAAATCAAAAACATATTTCCCGAAAAAAGCAAAAACCAAAACCTCAGTGTGGTTCGAACTCACAAGGGTCGAAACCTTTACCACCTACACTATTGTTTGCATTTTTCATGGTTAGAACTATTATTTTATGGTCACTTTCATATGAGCCCTGGTCATTTTTTCCCTTTTCGTTCCTTCACAATTTTGTTCCTAAATACTTTTTTTCTGTCCCAAAGAATTTGAAGACGGGAGAGGGTAGTCCATGTTTCTTTCCGTCTCCACACCTCCAACTCTCTGTGAGTCAATCATTCAAAAGGAAAACGCATGTGTGTGTGTGTGTTTGGGCGCAAAAAAATTGAAAAAAAAAATGTTGCGAAAAAAGAAAAGAGGCGACAATTTGAATGTGTCCTTTCTTCTCATATTTTTAAACATAGACGGGACAGAAAGGGAGGTAATTCCATTACGTTTTGGATGGAATTTCAGGTCACTTGCCGTTTTCTAACGGGTTTTTTTCTATGTAATTCTTGGACCAGAAATGGATACGTTCTATTTTTTTTTCTAAATTTCGGACGGAAGAGCATGTGTGCTCGGTGAGCACTTGGGAATGAAATCGGAGATGATCAGGGAAAGTAGAAAGTAGAAGAAGAAGAAAAAGAAAGACGCAAGTGTAAGTTCATCCTGAGGGAGGTGCTTCACATCAGGTGGTAGAAAATGAAAAAAAGATAATTTTTCTGAAATTACAGCGTCATCTCCAAACGCGCTACCGGCTACGCTAAGCGGCCGGAAAGGCCAGGCTTGCCTATAAGTGCCGGGGGACAAAAAAAGTCCCCGTAGACCTTCATGTTAAAATTATCAATCAGTGGTACTATAGTATGGCTCAGAAGACGGTAGATCAAAAATTGCAACTCACGTGTTCAGTGCAAACTGGGGAAGGTTGTAGACGTGCGCACGATTCTGGCAGTTACACTCACTGTACTCCATTTCTATTGGGCAAATCAAGACTCCCGATTGATCATTGCAAATTTCAGCAATGTATCTGGAAATTTCAGAAAGAATTCACATGGTTTTTGGATGGGTGGAGGTGTTTCATGTTGCTGCTATTCGTGAAGTAGAGTAAATACTCAACTGCTATTGTCTCAGCTGCTATACTCGGCTCTTCTGCTATGGATCAACTACTATAGCCATAGTAGTTGATCCATAGCAGAAGAATCAAATATAGCAGAAGAGCCAAAAAAATGTTTTCCCCGTGCGCAAGGTGTTAATTGTTAATTGCCACTTCGAAAAAAAGAGAAACGTCGTTTCATAAATAATTAAATTTTTGGCACATAAGGAAAAGGAAAAGAAGACACACTCACCTTATTCTGTAGTGGTCGAGCAGCATGAAAATGAAATAGAAGCATGCTCCACAGGTGACGGAATCAAACGCTTCAGGCTGATGATTTCCAAAGTTTGAGAATCGACACGACATTTGGAAATCGTCGACGACGCCAGGAACTCCAATGAACGCGGTTGGCGGTGGTAAAGGAGGAGACGGATTCATGCTGCAACAAGTGAGCAGAAAAACGGAAAGGGGCGTGGTTTCGAGAGCCCCTCCAGGAAGACAAGAGAGTGTTGAGGTGCAGAGAAGTCGCAGGAAAACTGAAGTGATGAAAAAAATTTAGGGGAAAGGTCCCGAAAGTATTCACGAAAAAAGTTAATGGAGTGAAAGGGAAAATTTGATGGGAATGGAGAAAATAAGCCCACCTCGGTTACGGAGGGAGATTAAAAATTTAATGAGAAACTGGGAAAGACTTCCGAAAAATAATTGAAAAAACTCGATGAATTTTCCAAGAAACCGGGTATTAAGAAGTTGAAGAAGACAAAAAAGGGTGCTGGATAAAGGACTGAAAAAAATGAGATACTCATTTACTATAAGTGATCTTCTGCTATGTGGGAAGTGCTATTGTCTCATGTACTAGATTTAGCTCTTTTGCTAAGGATCAACTGCTATTTCCTTGATATTTGGCTCTGGTGCTATGATGAGACAATAGGAGTAGCACATGACCCATCTAAAAGTGGCAAAAAGAGCAGTTGATCTATAGCACAAGATCCTTTCTACCCAAATTTGGTAATCATGGGATATAGCAGAAGATCATTCCATAGCAGTCGAGTAACTGCCCTTATATTTTTCTCGTCCACGACAACAATGAAAATAGGATAACAAGATATTTTTTGTTTATTGATAAATGTTTTCCAAAATGTAATTATGTAGGTTCTGTAGTACAAAGGTCTTATTCCTTTTGTACTACGAAATTTCTCGTTGGCTTATTCATGACCGAGAACTTCCGAATTTTGTCTAAGTTTTGTTCTCTGAAACGGAAATCGGAACTCGGAAGTTGGAAGTGAATTGTCAAAAACTGAAGTCGGAAGTCCGCACAGCTCTGTGGTAGCGGTGGTTATGCGACAGTGTCAGCAGTCCTAGAATGACCTGATTTCTTCTACAGTGGGTATACCAGACCCAGGAATTATTGTGCCGCTTTTAGTTTCTGACTCCTCCCCTTTTCCAGCAAGCCACGCCCCTTTAAGCCAAAAAACCAACTTTTTTCTAAAAAAAAAAGATAGAGACTCAAACTTTTTGTCATGTTGTAGATAATCACTTTTTTGAGTATTTCATCAACTGAAACATAGTTTCTAGCTCTGCTTTTTCATGGCAAAAATTGAGATTTCTGAAAAAGTTGTTTAATTTTGAGCAAAATCCTTTCACTACGCAAAGTGGCAGCATAGCTCAGCCGGCAGCGACTTTGGTGGTCAGCCAGACTGGTCATGGGTTCAAACCCATCTGAGAAATCTATCATAAAAGTTTTGGAAATTTTTTCTTGAGTTCTGCTCTCCTAAGGTCTTGCTTTGCCCTAACTTAGAGCACATTTTCACAGAGCTCTAAATGAAAAAATGAAAAAAACGGGCATCGTTCCGACAAAACGATAATTCGAAATGACAAAGCACTGTAAACCCTATATTGAAACCAAAATGAACGTTGCTAGAGCGCGAGCTTTGAATCTGCAGAGCAAAATAAAATACTGTACACTACCATCATGATCAATCCAGTTTCAAGTAGAGCTAAGATTTTTACTCAAGACAGAGAACCAGCTGAAAACAAGAAACGAACTGAACACAATGAATCTGTATATATATATATATATATATATAAACAGGCTCTTCAGACAGTCACTAGGAGGATCCACATCACAACTATATAATCGCAAGTGGGTGTGTAGACAGTGTGTAGACAGAAAACTACCAAGAAACGATATATGTTCTTGCTCTCCTCATTAGTAGATTCAACTCGGGAATTGATAACCGTTAGTCGAATGGGTTGTGAATATCAAAATCGTATAGTTGGAACCAGACAGGAAACTGATATCTTTTCTCGAGAATTGAAATAGAGATAAATAAGAAGACGGAAGTAACAAAACACAGAAATCTCCCCCGTCATGAGACAGTAGGAGGAAGGAGCATGATTAATTGAATCACGTGTTGGCAGATGAGAATGGATACAGTTTAGAAGAAATTCACGGTTTTCTAGGATGGGAATAAGAATGCTATGAGTTGGAAAAGTCAAAAATAATCTTTGCGTGTTCAATCCTTGAACCGAAAACGAGGTCGAAGCGATTTTCCGGTACTTTAATTCAAAAAAGTGCCGTGAAAAGTTTTGAAGAAATCCTTTCTGGCTGCATTTTGAGTGGCCATTCGAACGATTTCGTGTTGACCTGACCGAGTTATCACGAAAAAAAACATGAAAATCGTGAAATAAGGGATACGAAAACCGTGATAACTTGCTCAGATTCGCAAGAAATCGCTCGATTGATCATTCGAAATGCGGCCAGAAAAGAATCCTACAAATGGTTTTTGGCACTTTTTGAGTTAAAGTATTAGCGTTCTGAAAGTATCAACGCTCTCAAAAAAGGTGATCAACTGCTAGATTTTAACTGCTAGTGTCTTAACTGCTATATTTGGCTCTTCTGCTATGGATCAACTGATATAGCCATAGCAGTTGAGACATCAAAAGTGTCGGAAACAGCGTATATTTGGCTGCTATATTTGGGTCTTCTGCTATAGATCAATTGCTATTTCCTTCACTTTTGATGTCTCAACTGCTATGGCTATTGTTTATACTGCTATGGCTATAGCAGTTGATCCATAGGAGAAGAAAAATGAGATTTTCAGCTGATAGTTTCAAACGCTGATGATTCAGCTCATAGAGAACGTAAAACAGCGGGAAAAATGCGGGAGTTTATTTTGCAGGAACTGTGAAAAAAGTGTTTTTGGCAGAATTTTCAATTTCGGCTTCCTGAAATTAATTCAGCCTCATTTTCAGTTCAAATATCAAACACCTAGAAAAGAAATGTTATTCTTTGAACTTCCAACTCATCGCGTTCTTATTTCCATTCCAGGAGACCGTGCTATTTTAAAACCAAACAAGAAATTTTTGTAAAAAATTCTGAAACAGGTGGCGTCAGTAGCACCTCTATCGAATTATTCGCGGTAAATTCAAGTAGGTACCAAGATGTCACATCAACTGCGAACGTGTAAAACCAATCAACTAAATATATGACTTCGATGGTAGGTTGAGGACAAATATGAAGGAGTTGAAACAAAAAAATCAACAAAAAAAGAAAGAAATGGACAGGAAAGTATCGGGTGACAGAAGAACGGTTGGAACAATGAAGGAAAATGTGACTGACTGGTTGAGGCAGAAAGAAGAGGAATAGAGGGGCATGAAACTGTTTACAATGTGAGAAAAGTGAAAAAGTGATTGTGATTGTGGGTGGAGTGTGGAATTCGGAGAGAATCGGGGGTTGAAAACACCATTTAGCAAAGAGCAGGAAAGATAATCGATGTGAGAAATTGATGAAAATAGAACTGGTCGGATTGCAATAATTGAACCCTCTTTTGCTTCGAAGCAGCTTCATTTTTAAGGGAACCATGGTCCCGAAAGAGGAGAGAAAGGTCCCGTATGAGACCCACTGGTCTCGAACGGTCCCATAAATAAGAGGAATGATCCTCTCAATGACTAATATAACTTTCGTTTTTTGCTTTGCACCTTCGATCTCAAAAACTTGATATTTTGAAAAAAAAACTTTACAAGTAAAAATTTATATTCGCGGCAAAAAATCTTATTAACAGAATCTTTTTTTTTTGGTTATAGCCTTATAGGGGGCTGACGAAGATGATTTCAAAAAAGTCCCAATTAAAGGAGGGCGGAACTCAATTTAATTAATTAATAATTAATAATTTATTGAATGAAGGGCGAAGCCACTAACACAATTCAAAAAACAAAGTGAAGAAAAACGTTAAAAATTATGAGAGTTAAGAACAAGGTATTTGCTAAGGTTAACATTTTTAAGATATTTTCGAAAAGTAACAGAAGAGGGTTTAGCAGGAAATGTGGAGGGGGGTAAAGAGTTCCAAACATTTAAAGTTCTATTAGTAAAGAATTGGGGGGAAATTTTTGAGGAAAATTTGAGAGTGGAGCGAATATAATATGGATGTCTCCGAAGAGAAGAGAAGTTAGGAAAAGTTATAAAAAGTGAATCATTTACTACAATTTCTTTACTTACAGTGAGCTTATACATAAAAACTAAATCAATAACTAGTCGCCTATATTCTAAACTTTCGATATTACAGTATTCGAGTGCTGAGAAATAGTTTACATATGTAAGGTTAAATTTTTTGAAACAGCGAAATATAAAAGTTTTAAGCACAGATTCTAAATTTTTGATGAGATCCTTGGTGGTGGGGGAGAAAATAACTGAACCATATTCTAATAGGGGCCTAATGTAAATTGTGAAACATTTAATGAATGTTTCGAAACTGGCATGGCGGACCACATTGAAGAAAATATTGACCCTTTGATGGGCTCTCCTGACGACAGTGTTGACGTTATGAGAAAAAGACAAGTCTTCAGAAAAGATAACGCCCAAATCTCGAATTTTGAGTGTTTGAGGAACGATTGCATCACCTATGGTAAAATCATGGTTAGTGGGTTTGGAGCGTTTAGAAGGAAGAATGGTCAGAATTTCACACTTGTTAGGGGCAACAGACATTTGCCAAAGTTCACACCAATCAGAAAGGACATCAAGGTCGCTTTGAATGTCCGCCTTGTTGATTGAGAACAGTTTCAAATCGTCGGCATAAAGAAGATAATTTGATTTGAAACTGTCGCCAATGTCGTTTACAAAGAGGAGGAATAGTAGAGGACCGAGAACGGAACCTTGGGGCACTCCGGAAAGGACTGGTGCTTCTTCAGAAAAGGATCCATCAATACAGACTCGTTGTGTGCGGTTTGTTAGAAAATTAGTAAGCCAGCGGAGGAGGGAGCCATGAATCCCGTAACTGGATAGTTTGGTTTCGAGCTTAGCGTGAGAGACAGTGTCGAAAGCTTTTCTGAAATCAATGTATGCACAGTAAGTGGTGTGTTTAGAGAGATGGTTAGATATTAGTTTGGCTTGGTAGGACAACAGTTGGCACTCAGTGCTCATTTTAGCTCTGAACCCGTATTGACAGGATGATAAAAGTCTGTTATCATTTAGATAGTCAGTCAAGTTTTTGCGAACAAGTTTCTCCATTACTTTTCCAACAGAAGAAGTGAGCGAAATGGGACGGTAGTTGAGAGGATCCACACGTGAACCTTTTTTGTGGATTGGACGTACAATTGCCGTTTTCCAATATGATGGAATGGAAGAAGAACGGAATGACTCAGAGAAGATGATAGAGAGGGGGAGGGCAGCCGATGTACAGACTTTTTTGAGGACGACGGCGGGAATTTCTTCTGGAGTAGTATTGAGTTTAGGCACAAGCTTGGAAAGCATGAGCTCAATTGTTTCAGGCTCAAAAGTGATTTCATCAAAATTTGCACTAGTTCTTTTGTTGCAAATAGTGCTAGTTCCATTGTCGGTTGTGAAAACACTGGAGAAGCATTGAGAGAAAAGATCGGCTTTCTGACGGCAATCGTTGATTAGAGAACCAGAGGAGTCTTTGAGAACTCCAATGTCCTGACTTTCTTTGTATTTAGTGTTGATGAACCTAAAGAAATCCTTAGAGGAGCCGTTTTCGAGATAGCGTTCGTTGAATTCTTTATCTTCTTTGAGAAGTGCTTGTTTGAGCTGTTTGACAAGATCTTTGTATTTTTGAGAATTTCCTTCTTGTCTCCAAACACGTCGTTTTTCCTTTTGTAAATTTAGCACTTCCTTGGTATGTGCCTTGGTCAAAGGATTAATTAGTTTGGACGGGACAAAGCATTGTATGAGATCCTGGAGAACATTTAGAAAGTCAATATACATTTCTTCGACTGAGAATGTAGAAAACCGGATCCTCCAATCGATATTGCTCAAAAAGAAGTTAATGGCATCATAGTTTCCCTTACGATAAAGCTTGACTTCTTTAAATTCTTTCAATTGTTTTTTTGTGACCGAAAGTGTTACTTCCACTATTCTGTGGTCACTGAAAAGATCCCCGACCTGAACATCCCTCACGATTGAGGTGTTAGTCAGACACAAATCAAGAATGATATTGGGGTTGAGGCGAGTGGGAGAAGAGACATGCTGAGAGAGACCGTTTTTTGTTACAAAAGCAAGGAATTGTTGACAATATGAGTCACATGCACTTAGATTGAGCCAGTCAATATGAGGCATGTTGAAATCGCCTAGGATGATGCAATGTTTTTGAGTTGAAAGGAGATATTCGAGAGTTTGGACTAACCTTTCCTGTTTGAAGACGTGGTTGGGATGATATGCAACGATTAATCGAATGGTGTGTCCTCTGATCATAACGTCAACACCTGTAATTTCGGGAAGAGCCAATCGTTCAGGAATTTCTATTGGACAAAATTTAATAAATTTGGAAATGAGTATGGCAACGCCGCCACCATGCCGATTTCTATCTTTACGAACTACAGAGTATTTGCTATCAAGAGATAAAAGGGAATCGGGAAAAGAACTATCAGTTTTAGTTTCAGTAAGACAAATTATGTCGAAGTTTTGAGTTTTGGCAATTAAGGAAAGTTGAGAGAGCTTATTTTTGATAGAACAGCAATTAGTGTAACCAATAGAAATGAACTTTACTTGTTTTGCTTGACGATCCATGGATCCGGTGATTGGCCAGCTGGATAGGAGACTTTGACAACTTCGAGGTTCCGTACTGTGTACAGCCGTTGCTTCTTTTCGTTGTTGAGTTGGATTGCACGCTTCCAGGCATCTCGATACTTGGCCAACTCTGGTTTTGAGAGGTCCGGACGAACACTGGCGTTGCGGCAACCATTCAAACGTCCTTTGATTGACTCGAACGTCTTCAGAACTTTTGTCGCATCTTGTTTGTGGGGAAGTTGGACTTTGATCAAAGGAGGAAGATCGTTCTTCAGCGGGATCCGAAAAACCGAGCACTTTCCGGTGACTTGGCATTCGGCAGCAATCTTAGCTCCAAATTCTTCGAGTACAGATTGGTCAGAAGATAAATCAGTGTTTCTGATAATCACTGCACTTTTGCGAACGTCACAATCCTGAGCAAGTTCAGCAGCACGCATAAGAGAGACTTGAGTAGACGGGGAGGACATTGACTTGGCGACGATTTCCGAGAATAACTTCTTGGACGGGACAGCGGAAGACAGTTGGTTCTTCAAATCAGAGACGTCAGTTTCAGGGCGGAACTCAAAAAATTAATTTCTACCAAAATTTGACAGGAGATACCTCTGGTGGGTTTGAACCTAGGGTCGACTTGGCTGATCACCAAAAGCGTTACCGGCTGCGCTATGCGACCCGGAAAGCGCGCTGACTCGACTTGCCTATATGTGCCGGGGCCTTTTTTAGTCTCAATACGAGTCTCAATACAACCAGAGTTCCCACCTCCTTCAATATTCCTAAATATACCTTTGAATTCTAATGGCATTTTGATGTACAAATGGATCAGAAAATAGAGAAAAAAGGTTCACAGTGTTGGGACCGGTCTTCATGGGACCTGAAGCCGAAAAGAGCCAGAAAGTAGGTCAAAAACCCCGAAAGTAGAGAATTCCCGTCAAAAAACTGGATTAGTATGGTGTATATAGTAATGAATGGTTCAGAGGCAAAAAAAGTTATTCCCTGATAAATCGTAAACATATCTAAAAACGCACAAAACTATTCCTTTAGTAGATAATAGAAGAATAGGCGAGAACGTATCAGAATTGTCTTACCAGACGTGACAGATGTTTTTATAAGCTGCTATATCGGCTTGAATTTGAAGGATATCATCTGATTTTTTCGTCGAACACTAATTCAACGAACGCCAACCAAAAAAGTTCAACTAATCCAAAAGTCGTGTCATCGGAAAAAAATGCGATGAAAATTTAAAAAATAATAACAAACCAAAATTACAATCCACTATTAGACAACTGGATTTATGTCTAAAAATCGCTTGGAATGGAAAAACCACCTGGCTTTTTGGAAGGCAGCACAATTTTATTCATTTTTCCAAAACAAAAAAAGAAGTTGGCTTTTTAAGGATTTCAGAAAGACTAAAAAAGAAGAAGTCTAACAACAAAATTTTGTAATAAGAAAGTAGGAATAACTTACTCTTAAAGCATATGGCTTTGAAGTTATCAACAATAATATAGCTTTGTCGCTATGGGTAACTACGTAATGAAACGATATGAAATGAACTATAAGAAAACAAAAAATATTCCCAAAGCAGATTCACATTCAGAGAACAAGTCTGAGTTAGAAAAACCATACGATTTTGAGCAGCTAAAGTAAAAACGCAGACTTGTTTTTCTGTGATGCCATCACATCGGGAATTCCTATAGAGAGTAAGAGAAAAGAGGAGGGGTAGTGTGAAAACCGATTATGATAAAACTGTTATTCTGAGATAACTACGCTGCTCTAGTGAATCATTGCACCAGCAGTTTTTGACTGGCTCGGCGACATTTTGAAACTCGACGTTTCGAAACCAGACATCACGAAACTGTCTAAAATTAGGCTCAAAGATTCCGAACTTTTTGACTCGATTTTAACCGTTTTTCTGGAAAATTAGGACAAAATAAAATGTCAAACTTTTCCGGAAATTTTTTCGGTCAAACATTTTTTCTCAAAATTTCCAAATTTCATTTAGTTCTAATTTTCCAGAAAATTGATTGAAATCGAGTCAAAAAATTTGAAAATTTCAAGCTTAGTTTTCGACGGTTTCGAGATGTCGGGTTTCGAAATGTCGCAGTTTTGAAATTTCGCGGAGCCGTTTCGGTTAGAAAAAAAGAGAAACAAAATTAGGCCCTCTTGAATTAATTTTTTTACTACTAAATCTGAACAATTCTGTAAATTTGGAAGGTTGAGTACTCATAGTTACACTGGATTATGCCTAAAATTCTAAGAAAAAAAAACCAGAAATTTGGAAATATGACTGTAATAATTCGAAATGAAGCGCGTTGGGGTACCATAGAACGGACACATTCGAAGAATCGAAACTTGAATTTTTTTTCCAAAACTTATTCACTTTACCTAACCTAACCGTTTTTCTAAAACACGAAAAAAAAGAATGCTTTCATAACCGCAGTAAACCGAATGTGTTATCAATATCTATCTTCTTTGAGGAAAAAGTGTGGACATGAGCATAGCGCCTCCTCAATCATAGTTTCAAAAATATCGCCGCGACGAGGGAGTGGGGCACAGCTGTTGTTTCAGTGGGATGAAAATAGTAAGGGATGATAAGAAAACAAGTATTGAGAGAAAAAGGAAAGAAAAAGGAAACCTTCGTTGGATGGTTGATCATTTGTTCTGAGCTTCCGGGAAGCACCGATCAAGTAGATCAAAACTAATTTAAAATTTTTTAAAAAATTAGTAGCATCGTTATATTTCGCCCTAATAAAATTAGAAAGGGTCCAACGAAAATAAAATAGTATTGATCAAATGTGGAGTTTGATGCTCATAGAAACCAGCTCAAACCAAAAAGAGAAGAACACGAAGAAGACGAATTTCACATTAAAAAGAGTCGTTTTGTTCCCCTCTCCCCCCAGGTGATGCTATTCTCTTCCTTTTTTTTCTCCGAAATATCTGATTCGTCGAGATTCGAAATCAGTTCATTCGATCTTTTATTATACTATGAACAGAGTTTGTGAGAGGTCTTCAGCAATTCCTATCGTTTCAGCTTGACTGAACTTGGATGTTCATCGTTTATCTTAAAAAGCTTGAGAAACGTTAGGAAACTTTGAAAAAGGAATTCAAATTTTTAATGTACTTGCACTAGAGACCTCAATTTTTGTAAAAAAAAAAACATGAAAATTGATGAAAAGCATTGAAAATAGTGGTAAAAACAGTTAAAATTCATTTTACGTATGGCCACGTAGCTGAAAAACTTTGGCCAAAGAAGCGGATTCCATGTATTTTGGAGCGGTATGTTTTGTTTCAAAGCGATTTTTGACATGGGCTTCAAGAAGGAAATGCTCTAAGGAAGTGCTAATCTATCGGAATAAAAAATAAATAAAATTGGTCTTCACTCCTCCTTTGATGACAAGAAATGGTTGGTTAGAAAATCAGAAGTTGTGAAGACTATGAAAATAGTTGACTGCCCTTCAAAACAACAAAACCTTGATACATCCTTATTTCGATCCGTTTTCTATTTAGTTCCTTTTTCAGTACAATCCCTAAAAGTTTTTTTTTCTCTGAAAAATTCAGAATGTTCTCTAGTGTTTACATGAAAAAGCGTTTGGATCTAGACGAGGAATACTCGGAACTTTTTCTGGAAATTCACATAATGTCATCTTTTTTTAAACAAGGAAATAGAGAAGGAATCAACATCGTTCCTTCTGTTTTTATTTCGAACAAGTTTATAAAAACGAAAGTATATAAAAGTATAAAAGAATTTCAAATTCTGTATATTGAAAATCTGAATTGGAAATAAAGTTTTTTTATGGGGAGATGCAAACATATTTGCATTTGCCATGATGTTCTTGTTATTGACGACGAATGTCATATGTGATAGTTTGAGTCAATCGTTTTTTTTTTGTAAATTTTTTTTTGAAAAAAATAAAAGTGGATAATGCAATTCAGTTCATTATCACTTACTATACTCGGTAAAAACTATTTGCTCACACGAAGGTACAACGGCATATTTTAGAAAGTGCGCTCATCTGCACGCCTTTGTCTCGGGTTTTTTTATTGAGCATTGAGAAAATCGGCAATGTGC